>BQNB010021833.1:0-63737 GCA_026074375.1 Tanacetum coccineum | reverse complement strand
ATTGCTGTTTTTACACTTGTTTATATATTTTATATTTTAATATATATTATATATATATTTAGTGTAATTTCACCCGATCACCCCTCTCTAGGGTTGTTAAGGGTTTCGGTTCTACACCTCAACCGAATTCAGTTGAACCCCAATTTTGGATTTTCGGGTTCTTTAATTCGGTTTAAGGATTTTCGGTTAATTAGGGTTTATTATAATCCCTAATCCGGTTTAATTGGTTCAAGATCACACGGGTTGTTTGATTAGGGTTTTGATCCAAGAAGATACAAGTGTTGTTAGTTCGTGAAGTTAAGTCTAGCATACTTAACGTGTTCGGTTGACGTGATTGTGTGAGCAACCGTAGTGGCGATTATTTTAGTCGCTCTATTCTTTTTCAAGATCGAATTGCTGAGAGGTACGCTTTCTATTTACTTCTTGTTATGTGTTAACCTATATGCTATTACTAGATCCATCCGCTGCGTACTCGTAAGCTAATGGTTACCTAGATTATTAAATCCCAACAGATAAATGAAGAAAGAAAGTGGTGAATGAAATTTTTAGTTGGGCACTATTAGCAAAATAAGATCAAACTTAAAGGTAAACAATGGCTTACTATTCTCCTCCAGGTGTCATCTTGAGAGAGTGTTACAGTAATTTAAGGGGTTTTACTTATAGTATAGGTAGATATATACTTAAACTACTTACACTTGTCCTTCCTTTTTTGCAAAATACACGATTCCCAAACAGACAACATACACATTTGTTCGGTCCAATTGCAATTTTCCCTCTCTCATTTTTTTCTTTTTCTTTTTTAAATTAAGAACCTAAAAATGGTTGAGTGTTGGTGTGGATAAGAAGGTGTTCGTACTGCTTGGACCGATCAAAATCTGGGTCTGGCTTGCCCTTCATATACATTATAGATTACTAGACAAATACCTGCGCCAAGCACAATGTATAGCGGCAAATAATTATACTTGCGACATCGTGATTCTGGTTTGCCCTTTCATGCAAAACTTACGGGTTCAATTCGTAGTCTTTTGGTTAGAAACAAAAAATAATAAAAGCTTAGGGGCCGTTTAGTTGATGAAAAAATTTCTTGTTTTTCTGTTTCTAAATTCCTATAGAAGATACTAGTAATTGTTTTTCTTCTCAAGAGAATAGTTGAGAATTTTGAAAATCTGTTTAGATAGAGTTATATATATATATATTTTTTATTTTTAAAATGAAAAAAATGTTTAGATGAAGCTATTGAGAAGAAAATGAGAAAAAAAAGTGAGAATGATATAAAGGACTTTTCAATTTTTATGTTAAAACGTTGAAAAAAAAGTGAGAATAAGAATTTCACTTTTTTTGAAAAATGCTTAAAAAAAACGACTAAACGTATTTTCGATTTTTTCCTTTTCATATGAAATATTTCTTAGAAAGATAAGATATTTTTCATCAATTAAACAATCAGTTTAGTTGCAGATGATGTTACCCTCTTAATCAAAGTTATAATAATCCCTAAACATTACTCAAATTCTAAACATGCATTATAAGTAGTTGTTAGATAGATTATAGATTTAACACCACTCGGTTGGTTTAAGTTTACTACGAGTTTTTGAGATAGTTTATATTATAATTTGAAGCAGCACATCAGCCAAATGTGAGGAGACCATCATTTAACAGTATATTCAGTAACGTAATAATTATAAAATCTGAACATGCTAACAATTTACTGAAACACTTACTGATACTTAAATAAGTCAATATTTTTTTGTGAAATGGTGAATTTATATTAAAATAAGAACATACAGAACTGAATTCAAAAGCGAAGATGGACATGCCCACCAAAGCCATACAACAGATTCATACAACTGCTAACTAATAGAAAAGAAAGCAAACAGATACATTCACCATTCTTTTAGGTTGAGACACAGAATTACTCACACCTAGGACTCCATGGAGAAAAACTTCCATTTGACTACATTTCCCTCTTATGCAAACACTCTACCTGACTCACATTGAAGCTTCATCAAACAAAAGCATGGAAAATAAGTGACATTGTGAACAATAAATAAAGGAAAAGCAGACAATCAAATTTATTGGTTGCTTCCATCTGCTGAAAGCGAGTATACAATTATTTGCCCTTGATGGCATAAATGGTCTGAACCACGGTAAGAGAAAACAGAATGATTGCAGCAAGCAATGCAAAAACATTCCATGGATTGTTGAAATATACGCGTCTCAGCAATGCCATATGCTTGGGCCACAAAGCATTGTAGTACTTATCAATTTGTGTGAACTCTTCGGAGTAATAGAATTCTGTAATAGTAATGTTTTTGCATACCTTGTTGATCATATCTGCAGCCTCTTGGTTTGAGCCGAGTGTGTTGACAAGGACTTTTGATTTCAACAGTTTAGCAATATCCTCTTGAGTATCAATAAGCATATCCATTGCATGTGTATATGATGTAAAGTAATAACGATCTTGAGGGAACGATTGCTCGTAAGCAATAAGGTTCCTTAAAATTAGCTCTGTGAAATCATGAATAACCAAGGTTGGCATTAGAAGAGTAGGATTACTCCAAAACCAGGGGAAACATGCAAAAAAGGATGATTGAAATTTAATGGTCATTGACCATTCATCCCCTTGGTGAGACTTAAAGTTCATCCCAGATCTATCCAGTTCTACTATCGAGTGGAATGTTGTGTATGTATTCTTTGATCCCTTTTTATCTACAAGCTTTGATATCAGAGCGCATATAGGATTCAATGACTTGGCAGCTACAAGCTTTGGTTTCAGAGAGTGTATAGGATTCGATGACTTGGCTGCTACAAGCTTTGATTCCCCAGCGTGAGGCTTCAATGACTTGGCAGCTACAAGCTGGCAGCGTCTGTGCAGATAGCCAAGAAGATGATCATGAGTTGAATCTAAGTCAACATCTGTGGTTGAAATTTTTTCAAGCAAATCTGAGTCAAAATGAATCGTGGTTGAATTTTTTTCAGGCAACAGAGGACTGAAGAGCTTAAAGTAGGGTGCCAAATGTGTATCGAGAACGTGGCTAAGAGTGAAAGACATTTTCCCCATGGAGCAGTCAAACAAAGCTTGAAGAACAAAGAAAGGGACTTGGTTTTCTAGCAACAGCAGATCCATGGCAATACGAATGTTTTGAATCTTATTTGGCAAATACAAATCTCTGTCTTCATGCTTGAAACAGAATTCAAGTATGAAACAACCATCCATAACCAGACATTCTTCTAATGCATTCTCTGGCGTGGAATCACAACGATGTAGTAGGTCATCAAGATAACATTCTTTCAGCCATTCAAATTCTTGCAACTTCTCATCTTCTCTATGTATAGGTCCTATAGAGACCAGCTGAGGGTTGAATGGACTTTCGCTAAGATCTCTAAGAACTCTAGAAACGTTGCAAATAGTTGGTGGACGTTGCTTGTTACGATCTCCTCCTTTTTTTTGCACAACCAAGAAGAAAGCCTTTAAGGTCAATGATCGGAGTAGTAGTGGATGCTTCATCTGAATTAGATAGATTTCCCGTAGTCACATCTAGCTGACTAATTCCATCATTGTCGGTGACGTCTAGGGGTTGTTTGTTGTTGATGTTGCTCATTGTGTGTGTGTTTTTAGTGTGTGTGAGTGTGTGTTGAGGGTTGAGTTCAAGTAAAACCTATCTCTTATTATAGTAAAAATGATCACAGGACACCATAAAAGCTTGCCATGTGCCCAGCCGTATGATGGTGACATCCGAATTTTAAGCGAAAAATGATGGTAATGAGTATTCCATTTGTTCACATACAGTGATAATAGAAAGGAATAGCGTATTGCATGCAATGCTACGTCAATAGTTGGATGATTTTGTGTTAAGCATTTATGGGAAATGTATCATGTTGGAAATAAATTAAGTGAGTGAAATTTGGATATTTATAGTAGACTTTCTAAAGATAGAAAGTGAAATGTGAAATGAAAAGTTATATTTTTGGAAAGTTTCGTAAGTTGCGTTTATGTAAAAAGGTTTACCCAAATTAGTTTAGGTTTTCATGAAAACATAAGGTAATAAAGGTAATTAGTTAATTAATAATTAAATAAAAAAATAAAAAAATAGTATAAGGCGGGGGGGGGGGGGGGGGGGGTTCGGGGGTGGGGGGGGGGGGGCCGTGGGGGTGGGGGGGGGCGCGGGGGGGGGGGGGGGGGTTGGGGGGAGATCGGCATAAGGGTTTAGGGTAGGGTTAGGAGACCTAAACTTTGTCAAACTCTAAAACTTAAGGGATAAGGATACTTAGGGTTATATACCAACAAACCTAGCTTATAATCTTTTCTCCCATTCCTTGTGCTCGCTCCTCAAGACCCACCCTCATCATCATCCCCAAGGATACACTAGAGTGCCGAATTTGGGTGTTGGGTTTTTTGAGTAGCCATATGAACATTCAAGAAAGTTTTGTTTTTTATTAGGTTGTGCTTAGCACTAGCATTTTTTAAAGGTGCATTGGGGTAAGTATGTTTCATTTTGGGCTTTAGTTTTATGATATTCATGTAACATGAATTTATGTTTATGATAGAATCTCGTTTAGGGTTTAGATATAACTAAAATACCAAATTATAATGAACTTTAATGATGGTTGTAATGTTTAGGGTTAGTTATAGAGTTATGGATCATGCATGTTTGCACGTTAGGGTTTGCGTACGTTAGAAACATGGATTTAAGAAAATTAAGCAGATTTTGGGTCTGTGTTCAACTGATGATATCTAGGTGTTAGATACGTATTTTGATATGATTCAAGAGCCTAAATTGTAGTTCAAAGAGTCTATTTTTTAAAAAGTCCGGCCTTGAATGATTTTGAGTTCTGAAAGTTGGTTAAATGTTGGTTACAAGAAAAGTTGTCAAAATAGTGAATACGAGTCAGAATTAGGTCATGTAACCCTAACTTAAATGTGGAATTAGAGATAGCCAATCTATAGTGATTAGGTGCAATATATGTATATAAAAGAAACCTAGAAGTATACTTTTGATTATGTGTTAAGTATGGTAATTGGGCCATTCATTTTAGTGTGCAATCGATCCGAATTGGACAACTTTGTAGTTGGGATGTTATTTTGGATAATTGCCAGTAATGAGAACTTGGGGATCACAGGTCGTAGTAAACTATAATAAACTTAGGTGATTTTTGGTATAATTTATGAAGGTCAGCAAGTAAGGGTTTTAAGTTAGTAAAGATACACTAAAATTCTGCATTTCTAAATAAATTGTGGTTAACTAGTGTAATGTGTTAATGAGGCGGTTAAGGTTGGGCATGGGTCGGGGTGACCCATGATGGTTAATCAAACCCTTATACATCCATCATATGTGTGTTACATGGACTAGAGCTTTTAGCTTGGTCGCGTGTAACCGTGTTTATTGATTTGTATAGTTGCGTGATAGGAATTGGAAGCTGCATTTTGAGCATTCAGGTGAGTTACATAGTCCCACTTTTTATTGCATTTTAAACTTGGGATGGAAATGATGCAAGTGTTGAAATGAGTTTTAAATTTCTGTGATTATGTGTTCGGGTAAATGCATGGACTATTATGTGACTGATATGCGTTATGTGCTACATGTTATGTGATGTGATATTGATGTGTGGACTAAGTCAATAGGGTTACTTGCGGGTATCCATGGCCTGTTTAGTGGAAGGTACTGTGGCCTAGTCAGGAGGGTTACTTGCGGGTATCCATGGCCTGGGCTAGGGGGAAACCACAGGGACTTTGGTATGATCCGAGAGCGATTGAGGTCGTCTGCTTGGTGTCTGAGTGATTGATTGGATTGAATTGCATGTTAGCTTGTATGTTAGCTAGCATAATTGCCATGCAAATGTATTGTTTTATAATCACAGTAATTGGATAAATTATTTTGGAAATTGATTGGATATGTGTGTTTGAAAACCTATGTTTCTCACCAACCGTTGGTTGACGTATAAGCATCATTTTTAGGTATTCAGCAGGATGAGGTTTAAGTTAGGAAAAGTGGCTAGATGGACCATAGGCAGCTGACAAAGTTTAGTTATCTACATTTCGTTATATGTTTTGGATGATGAATGTTATTTGTTTTGCTCTGTTAGGATGTATGAATGTTTGCATGCCATGACGTTGACATGAACTGCCTTCATTTCAATGTCAAACGCCTTTTGGATTTTGTTGATGTGTTTGGGTATTTTCATGACACTGCGTGTCTATACCTTGTATTTTATGCATGTTTTAGTTTCTCTATATAGACGCCAATGTGTTGTGATGATTCCCTTTCTCGTCGCGCCTCGCGTTTCTGCCTTGACGGGGTGCGACACCTGTTGCAGACATTAGAGCTATTAAGATTCTTATAGCCATAACAGCGTTTTATGACTATAAGATTTGGCAAATGGATGTCAAAACTGCCTTCCTTAATGGATATCTCTATGGAGAGGTTTACATGGAGCAACCTGAAGTTTTTATCAATCCAAAATATCCAAATCGGGTATGCAAGCTGAAGTGTTCCATTTATAGGCTTAAGCAAGTATCAAGGCAATGGAATAAACGATTTGATGATGAAATAAAGAAATTTGGTTTCACTCAAAATTGTGATGAGCCATGTGTATATCTAAAGGCTAGTGGGAGTAATGTCACTTTCCTAATCTTGTATGTCAATGACATATTGATCATGGGAAACAACATTCCAATGTTACAAGATGTAATATCCTACCTTGGAAGGTGTTTTGCTATAAAAGATTTAGGTGAAGCTACATATATTCTTGGAATCAAGATCTACAGAGATAGATCACGACTTAAACAATTAAATATACCATATCAAAATAACCAAAACACACAACACTCTAAAACCCTTTATAAAACCCCGATTCATATAACCAATCATTCCCTCAACTATATATACCAAACCCTTTTCAACCACCCATATATAAATACTCGCATTCAAAATTAAACACAAATCACTTATCCCCATATATTATATACACCCCCCCCCCCCCCCCCAAACCCCCCCCCCCCAATATATATTCCTTTCATTTTTATACTTTTTTTTTTTTTACCCCCCCCCCCCCCCCCCCCCCCCCCCCCCCCACCCCCCCCCCCCCCCCCCCCCCCCCCCTTTTCTGGGTTCTATTATGTATGTGTGTGATGTACTCGCCTCTGATGTTGCGTTCGCTTAGATCACATTAAACATGCGATTTCAACAGAATTACTTGACTCTTTACTGACTATGTTAAGTACATTCTGAAGTATCTCATGAATTACTAAGGACATGTTTCTAGTTAACGGGGGTGATATAAAATAAGAGCTTAGGGTTTCTTGCTACACTGATGCTAGAAATCTGACGAATGCTGATGACCTCAAGTCTCAGACCGGATATGTGTTCGTTTTAAATGGAGGTGCTGTTGATTAGAAGAATGCCAAGCAAAGCATTTTCGCTACTTCATCTGCAAAAGCTGAGTATATGGCTGCCTATGATGCTTCTAAGGAAGCTGTTTGGGTTAGGAAATATATTTTTGGGCTTGGTATTGTTCCTATAATTGAAGAACCCATTAATATGTATTATGATAATACTAGAGCAATCACTATAGCTAATGAATCTGGAATCACTAAAGGTGCTAGACATTTCCGTGTCAAAGTTCACTACCTTTGTGAAGTTATTGAATTTGGTGACATAAAGTTAGAAAAAGTTCACACATATGACAACTTAGCTGATCCGTTTACAAAAGCGTTGGCTTTTCCAAAGCATTCAGAACATACTAGGAATATTGGAATGCTTCCAGCTAGTAGTTTCATGCAAGTCTGTGATGATTAGTTATTTGGATAATTGGGATTGTAAGATAATTTTATTTTCTGATGAATAAAGATACATGGTATTTGTTTTTATTCATATAATAATTGTTTATCCTATATTTGCATATTTAATCCTTGAATGATTTATCATTCTAAATATGTCTATTTTCAGTTAACAATATGGGAGTATTGTTACATAAGGCAAATGTGAGTGTTGGTTATGTTCTTTAAATATATGGATGGTGTAGGTCCTTGGTTTAGGATCTATATAGCCTTTGTAAGACAATAGCTAACTTGAATAAATCCAAATCAACTATGTAAGAGACTCTGACTATGAATATCAAGTGTTATATGCGGAGTCTTAACACAAGGATTTAGAAGAAAATAATAATACTAATTTGCTATTGATTTCTATTAAGCTCTAATGCTTCTATTGATATTTCAATCACGTACATAACATTGTGCCTTAGGGTTCCTATTATACACCAAGGAAACCCTAATGGGCTTTACAAACGTGTGAAAGGATAATGCATATCCTTTCCTAAGATATCTCTAAGATAACTATTACTATTCTGTTACATAAACAGACTTAACTAGAACAGACTTAACTAAATATGACTAGTACTAACTATAGTACTGCTACTCTACCAGTACTAACTTATGAACCCCATAAATGAGGCAAAGGCTAAAAATAACCTGATAGCTTCTATTCTTGCCACAGGAGCAAAAACCTCATCATAGTCAATACCTTCTTCCTGTGTGTACCCTTGGGCCACCAATCTTGCTTTATTCCTCACAACCACACCTCTTTCATCTCTTTTATTTCTGTAGACCCACTTTGTACCAATCACCTTCATTCCATGAGGTAGATCTACAAGAACCCATACTTGTTGTAGCTTGAACTGTAACAGTTCTTCTTGCATGGCTTGAACCCAACTGTCATCTTGGAGAGCTTCAGCAATCTTTTTAGGTTCCTCCTGAGATAGAAAACAGGCAAACAAACAATGCTGTTGATCTTTGTGATTGTTTCTTTGCTGCTTTTGAATATGACTGAGAAGAGCATGAGCTCCTGATTTTGTCTGCACTTTGCTTCTAGTTTGCACAGCTGACTTAGGATCACCAAGTATTTGACTTTTTGGGTGAATATTATGAATCCTAAGTGTAGGAGTAGGACTGACTTCAATTTCTGTAGGAAGACTGTTGAAGTCAGTTATCACACCCTCCTCATCATAAGATGCCTCATCAAAAATTCCTGTCTCAGACTTGTGAAAGATTTCGAGCTCTGGCATAGGTGAATCATCATGATCAAGCCTACCAGTATTAACTGTCTGACTACCAGTATTAACTGAAGGAGTACTGGTAGAGTTGTTTTCAGGGACTGTCCCTAAATGTTTTAGGGCAATTTGTTCCAACTCTCTTCTAAAAGCTTGAATCTTAGGATTATCTTCTAAAGTATCAGTTGAGGAAACCTTCTCCTCTTGCTGAGGGTCTGTCAAGATCTTCTCTTTCTTTGACTTTGTGGAAGATGTCCTTGAGTCAACTATTTCTTCAGGAATCGTTACAGCTGAAGGTACAACAATAAGTTCTACATCCTCATCTTTTTCCTCAGAAGCATTAGACTTTGGAGTTTGTGAAGTACCTGCATTGTTAGTTTTCTCTGAAGTACCTGCATGTGGGTTAGCTTGATTCTCCAAAGATACAGGTATATAGTTCATAGAATCAGTAAGATAGTCAATATCAAACATCCATCTATACCCTACTCCTTTGACATTAGGTTTATCTTCAAGAAAATTAACATGCAGATTTACTTCTACTCTTTTGGTTACTAAATTATAAACCCTATAGGCTTTGCTATTTAGTGAGTAACCAACTAAGAATCCTTCATCAGATTTTCCATCAAACTTGCCAAGCACACTAAGAGTATCTAGAATGGTAACATGACACCCAAAAGGTCTTATGTAGCTAATAATTGGTTTGTGGCCAAACAAAAGCTCATATGGAGTTTTGTTTTGAGGTTTTGTCACTCTTACCCTATTAAAAATATAGCAAGCAGTACTAACTGCTTCTGCCCAAAAAGTGGTTGGTAAGAGTGAATCTGCTAGCATAGTTCTAGCAGCCTCAATTAGGGTCATGTTCATTCTTTCAGCAACTCCATTCTGTTGTGGAGTTCTGGCATTGCTATACTCTTATTTTATTTCCTTGTTTCTACAAAATTCAAGAATATCTCTATTCTTAAATTCAGTGCCATTATCTGATCTAATGATTTTAACCCTATGACTAAGCTGGTTTTCAATCTGCCTAATAAAATTCTGAAGAATGCCACTAGTTTTATCCTTAGAGGCCAAAAAGAATACCCAACTAAATCTGGTATAATCATCAGTAATTACAAGGAAATAACTTGCATGATTAATGATTTTTACAGAAGTAGGACCAAAAAGATCCATATGCAAGGTGTGTAATGGCTCAGTGATTAATCTTTCTAACTTGGCCTTGCAGGAGGCCCTGTGTTGTTTGCCTTTATGACAAGTAACACATGTGTGGTCATTTTTGAAAACCTTGGAAGGTAGACCTCTTACAAGGTTTCCCTTTACAAGTTTGTTTAGGTTTTTAAAATTGATATGACCTAACCTTCTATGCCATAATTTAGATTCATCAGATGTGGCTTTAGCAATCAAACAGGCAAAACCTTTTGCAGGAGTAGGTGTCTTCATATCAAAACTGTACATATTGTGGTGTCTAGGGACCTTTAAAAGTATCTGATTTTCATCAGGCATCTTAAAGTCAGAAGACACAACAAGACATTCAGTTTCAGTAAAAAGAACCTTATGCTGCTTATCACATATTTGTGATATTGAGAAAAGGTTAAAATGCCCTAATTCTTTTACAAAAGACACACTATCAAAATCTAAATTACCAACTCTTATTTTTCCTTTACCAGATATGTAGCCTTTGCTACCTCCAAAGGTAACAGATCCCCCATTGAATTCTTCAAAATCCTCCAGTTGATCCTTGTTACCTGTCATGTGCCCTGAGCATCCACTATCAAATATTCCTCTATCTACCATGTTCTTCAGTGGATGTTCCTGCACATGAAAAAGAGAAATTAGTTTCTCTTAGGGACCCAGGCCTTTACAGGCTTGGGTCTGCCTTGTGGACCTTTAGCATTCACAGTTCTAATAAAAGTTGGTCCACTGTCACAATTGGAGTTTGGTCTATAGTTCCTCCAATTATAACTTGCTGAGGTCTTAACAGCAGATCCCCAATTTTCCTTTACAGCATTAGAATGAGACATTTGTGCTGTAGTTTTTGCAAAGGGTCTTCTTACAGATGAATGTGATTTTGAAAAATCCCTTCTTTGATTAATTTGATTCATCTGTGGTCTTTTGGGACTAAAACTGTTTGAGATCTTGGTAGGTACTGGCTGTCTAGATCTAACAGTATTAACATTAGAACCAACAGCATTAACTCTAGGCCTAACAGAATTAATATTTGTCCTACCAGTATTAATATTAGGCCTAACAGAATTAATATTTGGCCTACCAGCATTAAGTTGTACTGATCTAGGAACAAATTTATTAGAGTGATTGACCCTGTTTGCATTTGTCCATACTGGTTTTGCCATCCCATTACCAGTATTAACAGCCCTCTTAACCTTAGCTTCTCTTGCCTTTTTCTTTTCATAATAGTCACAATCTTTAATCAAATGACTTAGACTACCACAAACAAAACACTTCTTCTTTGTGAAAGAGTAACCTTCCCCTAGTTTTCTTTCCATCATAGCATTCCAATTCTTCCTGTTAACTTTAGGTGTTGCTTGATCTTTGATTGGTTGCCTAGGAGTTTTTATGTGTGAGACACAACTAGGTTCAACTTCTTTTGATTTTGGAGCAGACACACCTATTTCAGTTGTTGTTATAGGTGAAGACACATACACTTCTGAAGGTACTCTTGAAATCTTATATTCAAGATCAACAGAATGTTCAGAGGGAGTTCCAATAGATCATGCACTGTCATTAGATTGACAGGTAGAAAATTTACTAGATCTATCATCTGATACACTGGGTTCTGGCTCTTGGGGTCCCTTTTTACCATAAACATACAAAGACTCGTCAATTTCTTCTTGTGGTGAAGGAGTATAATCTCCACTTAAGGGATGTGGTACACCTTTTAAATCATTAGTCTTAGTAAATCTACTGTACAAGGGTTTTCCAACTGAATCCTCTTTTGAACACTTGAATACAGAAAAGTTCATTTCTTCCTCATAACTTAGAACCTCATTGTTTGATTGTATTTCAAATCCTAAGCCAACTTTACTATTTAAACTCATGTCAGAATTAATTAATCTCTAAAGATTCTTGGAAGAATCTTTCCATGTATCTAATGTTTTCTGCAATTGTTCCTTTTCTTTTACAGCTTTCATTCCTATTCTTCTATATCTTTTAAGCTTTTCATCTTTTTCATATATTTCATTAGCCTGGAATGTAAGCTTTTCATTTAGAGAAAGTTGCTGTTTTTGAAAAGTAACAAGTTGAGCTTCTAGTTTCTTAACAGCTTGACTATATGCAAGTATTTGTGCTTCTTTATCACCTAACTGATTCATTTGTTCATCACACAGTAGTTTAAGAGTATTGTATGAATCAATGCAAGTTTTAGAATACAAAGTTACCTCATTATTTGAGCTGATAGCCATTAGTGCATGATTTATCTCTTCAATTGAAGTATGTTCTCCCCAATTGACAATCCCATCATCCATTGTCAGCAAGCCCATCTGATTCTTCTCTTGCTTCCCAACTTCTTGATATTGATAAAATGAGTCTCTCTTCTTCTTTCCATCATGTGTCCCCTTTGCTGTATATTCCCTAGCAAAGTGACCAGTGTTGTGACAATTGAAGCATTCAAGCTTCTTTTTGTCAAAGCCAACAAGTGTTTTTCCATCCACGCGAACTCTCCTTCATGTTTTCTTATAAAACTTCTTCATTCGTATAGCAATCATTGCTATCTGCCAATTTATGTCCATTTCTTTAATGTCTACATCATCAATTTATTCCAGATCTTCATGAAGTAAGTCTCAGTCCTCTGATTGTTTGGCAAAGAGGGAATAGATAACTTCATCAGCAAAACCAGCAAGAACTTCTTTTTCAGGAATATTGGTTGAAGAAGTAGAAGGAGTGCAAGTACTGTAGGCACCAGTAAAACCAGACTTAACCTTATTAGTGCTGCTTTTGCTTTGTGAAACAAAAGCAACATTTTGAGCACTTGAAGATGTTTTTGAGGCACCTTGGATTTCCTGCTCAAAAACTCTAAGGTTATTGTACAAATCATCAATAGATAAAGTGTCAATCTCTGGTTTAGTTCTCATAGTCATTGCCAGATTAGACCATGCTGCGGGCAAAGATCTGAGAAACTTATGATTTGCATCCTCAGTTGATACTTCAGCACCATGAGCTTCCAACTGAGAAAGTAACTGTTGGAATCTGTCATATCCCTTTTCTAACCCTTCTGAACTGGATATTTTAAATGCTTCAAACTGTTGTTTGAAAACAGCTTTCTGCATTTTCTTTGAATTTGCATTACCACCAAACCTAGTTCTGATGGCTTCCCAGGTCTCTTTTGCATCATACATTCCATAAAATCTTCTCATATGCTCCTTGGGAATGGCCATCAGCAGGATATTCTTAGCCTTCCTTTCCTTTTCAACAACTTGAATTTCTGCAGCAGTTACTGGTGAAAGTATTCGAACAATACCATCCTTTCCAGTTAAAATTCTCTTCTTGGAGTTTCCATTCTGAATTACCTTTCAAACCTCATTGTCAATGTACTCAAGGTAATGCTCCATCTCCATAGCCCATATATCATACTCCTCCTTCTTCAGAATTGGGAGTTTGATATTTGAGATAGCTGTTGTTTGAGGAATCACCTGTTGTTGTTGTTTAAGTGCATTACTAGTGTCTAGTGCATCTTCATGGTTTGATTCTTCATCATCACTGAGATGTTATGAGAACTCATCATTTGCAGGTTGAGACATTTTGTAAAGAATCATCGGAGAGTGTTTGTTTGTGGTTCTAGTGATTCTTCTTACTCAGAGTCCCTCTACAGGCTCTGATACCACTTGTAGGTCCTTGTGTTGAGGATCTATACAGCCTTTATAAGATGATAGCTAACTTGAATAAATCCAAATCAACTATGTGAGAGACACTGAGTATGAGTATAAAGTGTTAATGCGGAATCTTAACACAAGAATTAAGAAGAAACAATAATACTAATTTGCTATTAAGCTCTAATGCTTCTATTGATATTTTAATCACGTACATAACATTGTGCCTTAGGGTTCCTTTTATACACCAAGGAAACCCTAATGGGCTTTACAAACGTGTGAAAAGATCATACATATCTTTTCCTAAGATATCTCCTAAGATATCTCTAAGATAACTATTACTATTCTGTTACGTAAACAGACTTAACTAGAACAAACTTAACTAAATATGAGCAGTACTAACTCTAGTACTGCTACTCTACCAATACTAACTTTAGTACTGCCAGACTTAACTTAGTACTGCCAGTATTAACTTAGTACTGCCAGAACTAACTATTACTACCAGACTTAACTGTTATACTACCAGTATTAAGTCTTTTACAATCTATTTCCCAACAACCAAGATGTCAAACAACATCCCACAAACACATAAATACCGCTAGTGATTTTTCGGTCCACATAATCTCCCACGTGATCAGAGTCGGCATATATTATGGTTTCTATGACGGTCCCTGTAGGATACCATAATCCTAAGTGCGTAGTGCCTTTAATGTATCTGAAGATACGCTTAACCGCTTCAAGGTGAGAGGTATTGGGAGCCTCTTGGAAGCGGGCACAAAGACAGACACTAAACATGATATCGGGCCTACTTGCCTCGATACTTGGTACTATCTACCGACTCATACTCTTCGTCTTTCGTGAGTTTATTATCGGAGGACATGGGGGTTTTCTTTGGTTTAGAATCTTCTAAGCCAAATTTCTTAAGCATTTCTTTAATATTTTAGATTGATTAAAGAAGATACCATCTTTCATTTGTTTTATTTGTAATCTAAGGAAGAAGTTGAGTTCACCATCATGCTCATCTCGAACTCGTCATGCATGATTTTAGCAAATTCATCACACATGTCTTGACAAGTCGAGCCGAATATAATGTCGTCGACATATATTTGAACTATGATGAGGTTTGAACTTTTCTTTTTGGTAAACAGTGTGTTATCTACCATTCCTATTTTGTACTCGTGTTTAATAAGAAAAGCATTTAGTCTATCATACCAAGCTTTGGGTGCTTGTTTAAGACAATATAAAGCTTTCTTATGTTTATAAACATGATCCGGTTTTTTTTAGTCAATGAATCATAGAGGTTGTGCCACGTATACCTCCTCATTGATAAAACCGTTCAGGAATGCACTTTTTACATCCATTTGGAATAACTTAAAATCTAGCGCACAAGCATAAGCTAATAATATTCTAATAGACTCATGTCTAGCAACTGGGGCATAAGTTTCATCATAATTGATGCCCTCTTGTTGATTATATCCTTGATCAACTAACCTAGCCTTATTTTGAGAGACAATACCATTCTCGTCTAACTTATTTATAAACACCCACTTAGTTCCTATGATTGTCATATTCTGAGGTTGTGGAACTAACTCCCAAACATTATTAGCATTGAATTGATTTAATTCTTCTTGCATAGCGATTATCCAACTTTCATCCGTTAAGGCTTCATTCACATTCTTAGGTTCTATAGTTGATATAAAACAAAAGAAGTTACTTTGGTTTTGGGCTTGTGACCTAAGAGTTCTTTGGTTAAGGTTTCCTATGACATTTTCTAATGGATGGTTCCTAGATTCCTTAATATTAACTATTTCGTCAATCTCTAAAGTTTCATCCTCAATGTCATTTTCTAAGATTTTCTTTTCGGCAACCTTAATTGTTTCTTCTTCATCTAAGTCATCATCCGCCAAGGGTGATGTCTTAGTGGGTGGAGGAGTTTCATCGAATGTTACGTTGAGTGATTCTTCGATTTTCCTAGTGTGTTTATTAAGGATGATGTAGGCTTTACTATTTTGGGAGTAACCTAAAAAGACACCTTTGTATGACTTTGGGTCAAACTTAGTGAGGTAGTATTTAGTATTTAATATGAAGAACTTGCTTCCAAACACTCTAAAATAATTAAGATTAGGTTTCCTACCTCTTAGGAGTTCATAAGGTGTTTTTCCTAGGATGGCTCCAATTAGGATTCGGTTGAGAATGTATGTTGAAGTATCTACGGCGTTACACCAAAACTTTTAAGGTAACGATTATTCATTCAACATTGTGATACTCATTTCTTGTAGAGTCCTATTTTTCCTTTCTACCACGCCATTTGATTGTGGAGTGCGTGGAGCCGAGAAGTTATGTGTAATACCATTGGCATTACAAAACTCTTCAAATTGCACTTCATTATCAAATTTTCTACCATGGTCGGTTCTTATTGACACTATTGTACATCCTAATTGGTTTTGAATTTACTTACTAAATATTTCGAATTGATCGAAGGCTTCGGTTTCATCTTTAAGGAATCTATTTCAAGTATACCTAGAGTAGTTATCTACTATGACTAAGGTGTAGCGGTTTCCTCCGTAACTCCATACGGCGGATGGACCGAAGAGATCCATATGAAGGAGTTCTAAGCATCTAGTCGTTGAGACTATATTTTTAGCTTTGTGACTAGTGTGAGCTTGTTTTCCATTTTTGCAAGCATCACAGAAGTGTTGATCAAACTTAAGCTTAGGTAAGTTTCTAACTAATTCCTTAGATGCTAAAGATTGAATGAGACGCATATTAGCGTGACCTAATCTCCTATGCCACAACGTGGAGTTTTCATCAATCGTTGCAAGACAAATTTTGTCTTTTGGCTTATCTCTTAATTTTATCACATATAAGCCTTTCTTCCTAATACCTCTACTTGTAACCTTACCATCCTTAGTGATTTCACTATCATGTTCAGAAAAAGTTACTATACACTTATTATCACATATTTGTCCTACACTTAGCAAGTTAAATCTTAAGTTATCTACATGTTCTACATTATTTATTTTGAGAGAGTCATTCGAAATCGTACATTTACCAATGATGTTACCGCGAAGATTGCTACCAAAAATAATATTACCTCTATTGTATGCCTTGTAGCTTGAGAAGAGCTTTCGGTTACCCGTCATGTGTTTAGAGCATCCGCTATCCTTTATCCACTCATCGGGTTCCAAGTCGACTCTAAGGCATATATATTTATATAGGACAATAACTCAAACATTTACTAAACATCCCTTGCAATTGGTTAGGATGTGGAAATGGAAGACACATTTCCCATGGCATGTAAATTTGACGTTGAAAATTGTTCCAAGTTACAGGAAAGCCATGAGGTTGGTTTTGTCGGCCAACATTCCTTTTTAGTTGCGGTGTCTTAGGACGAGGATAATTATTATTGACTATTCTAGGTGGTGGAGTTTTTGATCTAAAGTTTGGTTTTGAAAATCTAACTCTGGATTTTAACGATGGCTTGTAAAATCGTTTAACATCATTATCACCATCAACTAGAACTTTAACTTTGTTTACCATTATATGTTTTGGTCTAGGACCCAAAATGGATTTTTGAAAGAAACAAATTTCTCAGAATCTGGTGAACAGACTGGCAGTCCCATAATTGCTTTGGGGCCGCCTCTGCTATATGGGGGCGCCCTTATTTAAGGAACCTCCATCAGTGGACGTTTCTTTTGAGATTTTACAAATTTTATTTCCTTAGTTCCACTAGTTGATGCTTCAAGTGAATTGAATCCCAAACCTAATTTATCTCCGGAGGGTTTTTGATTACTTAACACTTCATTTAAGCAATGTGTACTTTTTTCAAATTTTGTTAGTTTAATAGCTTCATCTTTAAGTTTTTCATTTTCAATTCTAAGCAATTGACATTTTGTACATTCGAGATCAACTCCCTTGTTTTTCTCAAATGTGGACAAAATTTCTTTTAATTGGCTAACCTCCTTTTCTAAGCTATTTCTAGTAGCTTTTAATCTTTTATTCTTAGTGATTATTTTTAGACTCATTTTGCATAGTTTATCATATTCATTATCAAGAGCTAAATCGTCTATTGATGAGTTTTCATTACTAAAGTAAGAGGACTCAGAACATACCTCATTCGATGCTTGAGCTATGAGACACATCTTGTCTTTGGCCTTCTCATCATCTTCTTCACCGCTGTCACTCCAAGAACCTCCGACGAATGCTCTTTGGTTCTTGTGTTTCGGTGGTTTTGGACATTCTCCAATAAGATAATTTGGATCACCTCATCTAAAACATTTTCTATCATTTTTGCCGTTCTTGTCATCTCGGCTTCTTTGGAATGTCTTTTTGTCGTTCTGAGGTTGTCTCACGAATCTACCTCTTCTCTTAAAGAACTTCTTGAAGTCTCTAACCACCATGGCGTATTCTTCGTCTTCACTTCCGGAAGTCGAACACTCCTCATCACTAGATTCTTTCTTAGCCTTTAACGCAAGAGATTTTTTTCTCCCTTAGCTTTGACTATTTCAGAATCTTTCTTGATGATCATCTCATGACCTTTAAGATTCCCGATGAGTTCATCAAGTGACGGTGATATTAAGTCTTTTGACTCTTCAATCGCCGTGACCTTTGCTCTCCATTTAGGATGTAGAGCCCTAAGAAACTTCCTAACATAATTCTTGCTAGAATAACCTTCATCAAGAGCTTTTAGACTAGTAATAATAGTATTAAATCTAGCAAAAGCACTATCTATAGATTCGTCTTCAGAAATGACGAATTGTTCATATTGTTGTACCAAAAGGTCGATCTTGTTATCTTTAACTTGGTTATTACCTTGATGGGTGATTAACAAAGTTTTCTAAATTTCTTTTGCCGTATTACACATGAAAATTCTTTCATATTCTTTTCTTGGCAAAGCATTGTAAATAACCATTTTGGCTTCGTTATTTTTCGCAAGCCTCTTTTTAAGATCATCACTTTGTTTTTCAAAAGGGATAACCTCATCTAATTTGGTTTCTGGATTTTGTTGAATAGGTTAAAAATCACCGTTAGTAATAACATGTCAAAGATCAACATCTTTTGATTTAACATATGTTTCGAATCTATTTTTCGGTAAATAAAACTATCTTTTTCAAAAAGTGGTGGTCTTTGCATGGATTGCCCTTCTAGATATTTGTCGGAATCCATAGATCTATCCAAGCTTTAAAATACAGTATATTTTAAAAATCTTGAGTGACCACGAATTCTGATCCCAATTGTGGAAACTAGAAGGGGGGTTGAATAGTTTACAGGTTAATTAGCATTTTAAAATTTACTTCTAAAATTTGTTAGATCCGAGTATATATTCAACCAACCAATAATATGAACCAACAATGTATGTATCTACTAGTTATAACTAAACAAACAATAAAAAGGAATCACAACAATATAAAGAGATGAAGGAAGGAAGAATTAAACCAAGATACCAAGATTTACAGTGGTTCGGCTACGAAGCTCTTCTTCGCCCTACTCCACTCCCTAAGTATCCGACTCGAGATTTCACTATGTCAACAAGCTCCCTTTAGGCGGAGAAAACCGTTTACACGTCGCTTACGTTGTTTTCCGACACTAAGCTAAATGTCGAGTCCTAATCTTTGCTAGAACCAATCTACCACTTCACAAGTAATACACAATCACAAGATCTACACTATCGGATTTATACACTATCCAATTTACACAATCACAAAAGATAATCAAGATAGAGATTTGGTTCTTAGAAGGAAGAAGGAGAAGTCACTAGACTACAATAATTCGTTTCTTGACGAATACGAATGTTCTTCTCTTGCACTTGATAAAGAGGAGAGGAGAGATGAGAAGAAGAGATTGGATCAGTTGAAACAAGATCAAACAATGTTAGTGATCAAGATATTTAGAGAGAGAAAGAAGATTTTTAGAAAGAGAAAGAAGACTAGAAAAATTCGTACAACGAGGTCTGTTTTTCAACTAGGAATGATGCAATATTTATAGGCAGGAAAACCCAACGGTAACTGTTGGCGATCCCGGCGGTCCCATATATATCTGGGGGCCGCCAAGCCTATCAAGGGGCCGCCGTAGACTGACTCTCCTTATTTGTCTTTTAGTAGGGAAGGTTTTATTAGGTATGGAAGATTCCATTTGGGGGAGGGGGGACCAGATTTAAATTTTTGTGTTTAAATAAAACACTTCTTTTATTTAAAAAATATTTTGTATATATTTATTTTGGTAAAAAAGTGATGGTTAAGAAAAATTATTTTCTTGATCACTAATCATGTTTAATGATTTGTTTATACATACCTTAAGTGATTTACATTTGAAACAGAAATTTATGATTAATAATTTGTAAACGTTTATTTTTATCATAAACGTTTTTACATTTTGTTATCTTCAAAACATCGAGAGGTCAAAAAATATAAATAACATTTTTAGACATGATTTGTATTAACAAAGGAATTCGGCTCTTTATCAAACTTGAAGGTGGTACTAGCTAATGAGGGTTTTGACAACATTAAGCTTAAATATATGGGTGGATACTAGGTGTTGATTGAATTTGAGTCAGAGGTGTCAAAAGAAAAGTTCAAGACGCATGTGGGTATAGGGTCCTGGTTCTCTCAAATATAACAAGCTTCAAACGAATTCCATAATGATGAGAGAGTTACATGGGTAGACATTGAAGAAATGCCTCTAAAGGCATGGACTAAAAACACTTTCACACGAATCGCTTCTAAATGGGGTGATTTAATGCATATTGAAGATGAGGAGGAAGATTGCTTTCATAGTAAGAGAATTTGCATCATAACAAAGTTGGTAAAGAATATTTTTGAATCGTTTAAAATTATTATCAAAGGCAAATTATTCTGGATACATACTAAAGAGGTGCCTGGTTGGATCTATAACTTCGTGGAAGAGGAAGTAGAAGACAATGATTCTGATAGCAATCCTAAAGATGATGAGTTGGATAATGATATTGTGGATAAACAGAAATATACAAATGAGGGAGGAGATAGCGATGTCGAAGAGGTTTCTAACACTATCTTTAAGAACGTACAATCTCAATCCCACAAGATGGATGACTATAATATTAGATAAAATAAGTCTCAATCAGAGGATCCATTTAAAATCTATGATCTTCTTAATAAGAAAAAACACAATGCCAGCAGCGATACCAGCTCAAACCTTAGTATGAAATACCCACCAGGTTTCACCCCAACTGATGATGGTAAAACAACTTCTGAAGTGAAGAAGACAAGTCATTCAGGTAAATCAATGGAAGATAAGAAGGAATCTATGTGTTCGGGTCATTTCAAAAAAGCCAAAATACCGAGATCAGGAGGCTCAATACTACAATTATTGGAAGAAGAGATGAAAGTAGGACAAATTATGGGATATAATATGAAGGGATGTTCAAAAAACATTGAAGAGATTATCGGTTCTCAAGGAGCATACGAGCACCATAGATGAATTTTATGTCCTTAAACGTCCAAGGCCTTGCCCAGAAGGCTAAATAAGACTGGGTTAATGAGTTATGTATTACCAACAAACTAAACTTTGTGTCTTTGCAAGAAAAAAAAATGGAGATAATTGAGCTTTTTTAATATTAAGATGTATTGGGGGAATTTTACTTCGATTATGTGTTTAGTCTTTCTGTTAGGAATTCAGGCGGTATTTTATGTGTTTGGGACCCTAGACTGTTTCATAAACTTAATTCTACGATATCCAATTACTTCGTCATGATTCGAGGTAAATGGATTCCTAACGGTAAATTGATTCTCATTATTTCTATATATGCTTTACAAGAGTTATCTTAAAAGAAATATTTATGGGATTATTTAAATATGGTGATTGATAATTAGAATGAAGAAGTGATAATCATGGGGGATTTTAACGAAGTTCATAATCAAGCTAAAGATATGGTTCTACTTTTAACATCCAAGGTGCTAACGCTTTCAACTCGTTCATTTCGGGTGCGGGTCTGGAAGAGGTTCCTTTAGGTGGATGTTCGTTTACATGTTGTCATAAATCGGATTCAAAGATGAGTAAACTTGATGCTTTCTTATTTCTGAGGGTTTAATGAACTCGTGCCCTAATATTTTAGCCGTACTTTGGATCGTTATCTTTCTGATCATAGGCCAATTTTAGTGCGTGAGTCCCTTTTTTATTACGGTCCCATCCCTTTTTGATTTTTTCACTATTGGTTTGATATGGAGGGCTTTAATACATTTGTGGAAAAAACCTAAAAAGAAACAAATATCTATGATCATAATGCGATGACAAGGTTTTTGAAAAAATTGAAATATACTAAAGAGAAGATTCGCGAGTGGATTAAGGTGAAGAAGGATAGCTCAAATAATTATAAGAAGACATTGAAAGCAGACTTAGTCGAGATTGATACCCTGCTTGACAAAGGGGAGGGTAACTCCGATATCCTCAATAAACGCTTTACAGTTTCCAAAGAGTTACAAGACATAGGTAAACTAGAGTCGATGGAGGTGGCCTAAAAGGCCAAAATCAAATGGGCTATAGAAGGCGACGAAAATTCAAAATACTATCATGGTATTCTAAAGAAAAACTTGATATACGTGGTATTTTGGCCGATGGTACCTAGATTGATTCTCCTACCTTAGTGAAGAAAGAGTTCCTATCTCACTTTTCAAATCGATTTGACCAACCTCAGACTTCTCGTCTCCTACTAGGTTATGAGTTTCCTAATAAATTAAACCTAGAACAACAGATGGATTTGGAAACTAATGTCACGCGTGAAGAAATAAAGAGGGTGGTTTAAAATTGTGTGGTTGATAAATCTCCGGGACCCGATGGTTTCACTCTAGGTTTTTATCGACGATATTAGAGCTTCTTGGAAAAAGACATAGAAGAGGGTGTTTTTTTATTTTTTTTCCATCATGGAACTTTCCTTAAAGGTGGTAACTCTTCTTTTATTTCTCTAATCCTGAAAATGCACAATGCTGATATGGTAAAATATGTCACACCTCGTAAATTTCAGGTCAATATTTTAAACCATTCCGATCATTATTTTGAATTTTATCCGTTTTGTTTAAATCTGATGTAAAACCAGGAATTATCCAGCGTAAATCTGAAAAACGTCATCGGACGCGTTCCGGCTTCGGATTTTGCAGTCTAGCTATTATATGCATCATTTAATCTTTTCTAAGTGTTTCTAAGTTTACGATTACTCCCGATATTTATTTTTACGGATTAGGATATTATTTATGTTTTTCGCGTTTTTGATCAAACGGAACCCTAAAAACCCGTAATCTTTTCGTGTAAGCTCTGGTTATCGTACATGTCGGGTTTAGAAGTCAAAATTTCGTGATCACCCTTCCCTTATTGTTGAAATCAAATGGCCAAACCACAAGGAAAACAACTACAAGCTTCAAAATTAAATCAAGTGGAATCTTTATGCTTTAATTTAAATTATTTGGAAGTATTATGCATGCATGGTGTGTAAAAGGTCACCTTGTATTTATGCATGGAAACTTGGACCACTAAACCACTAACCAAAGGAGGGTATTTTGATTTAATTGTGCATGGCTAGTTGGTTAAGCATGAAACCCCTTTGCTTTGTTCGTCCGCACCTACACCACACACACCCTTGGTGTGTGTTGGTCACTTAGCCATTGGTTCCTTCCTTTTGTTAAGTCATGAACCCCTAAACCTATCCACTCCCTATAAATACCATGTTATACTTCACTTTAGGTCATTCATTTCATACATAGCCTCAGAAATATTGTTTTCATTCCTTCCTTTTCCTTCTTGCTTACGACAACAAACCACCCCACCACGCATTCCATAGCTTTGGATTTCTGTCAAGATTCATTCATTCCAAGATTACATTTCTAACAATATCTCAAGGGGTGTTGCTATGGGTTTGATCGATTTGTTTCCAAGGGTTATAAAAATTTCAAGTAGTTGTAGGGTTTTGGTTTATAGAAAGGGTGTTTTGCAAGATCCATTTAGGGTTCTATATATCAAGGATTTTGGGGGTAGATCTTGTGTGTTTCTTGGACTCAGCTTTGTTCTTGTAAGTGTTCTATTCCCATCTCTTGTGGTCTTATTTATGGTTCTTATGCAAGGTTAAGGCTTATGTGTTTGTGGTTTTTGAAAATAAACGCAGATACACTTTGAACTAATTATATTATGCTTCTTAGGTTTACATAAAGTTTTGATTGTGAGCATGAGTGTTGCAACAATAGAAATCTTAGGATTAGGTTAGCATTTGATTGTGGTTTTGATGGCGAGGTAATGATGGATAGAGATTAGGACTAGAATAGGCACTAATGCGAAGTTTGGATGATTTTTGGTTGCGTTTTGGCTAATAAAAGCTTGCTGTCCGAAAATTAAACCTAGGATAAAGGACACTTAAAAATGTTTTAAAGAGTTAAAAATTCTTTGATTATGATAGGAAATTGATTCCCCGGTGTTTCGGTATAAGAAACACTAAAAAACGGTAACATAACCAAATGAGATACGGCTGTTGGAAAGTTTGAAACATTTTTTGTGCAATAAAAACTAAATGATTAGTTGACTGATTTGGAAAATAAAATGAGGTTTTCGGACACTTTCGGACATTTTTGAGGTTTGAAACGGTTAGGCTGGAAAGATATAAAAAACATTAGCGTGTTGATTGGAAACATTAGAAACGTCATAAAGGTAATTATGGAATGCCGGATGTTATAAAAGCGTAAGACTTCTAAAAATATTAACTTTTGAATTAAGTCGTCGAGACGGATGTAAAAGTTAGGCGTTTAGGTATTGATAAAGCGTTTTCAAAAATATGGATTTAACAAAATATAAGGGACGGTATTAACGTCTTTGAAAACTTAGAACTTACTAATAATAGAAAGAAATGTCCTAAAATAGTAACTTTTAGTTAAACCATGGGGAAAAAAAAACAAATACGTATTCTAAACATGAGCCTTTTTGTCATCGTAACGACACCAGTTTTCTACTAAGGACACAAGTTTACACATATGGATGCTTCTCGTTGATAAGCGTTTCGTTTTTCGTTTCGTATATCTTATCTGTAGTCCTCTAGACGCGTCATTTACTTTTAGGTGACAGCTTGGATTGGTGTATTCATCTTTCTCATACATGAATTAATTTTCGCTCATCTGCGATAAGGTGATTCCAGCCCTATGTTTTATGATTTCAACTTTACTATTTTGGGGTGAGAAACATTGCTTGTTAAAAAAATTTGGACACAAGTGTTTTCAGTTATCATTTCCTGTTTACCTGTTGCCTAAGTAGCGATTTGACCACTATCATTCCCGAACCATCTTGAACCGTTAATTACTTATGACCATTCGATTGGGTAAGTAAGCGTGAATGTTATAGATAGATCTATTTAGGATTAATTATCCCTACGGGTAAGCCAGCACTTTAATTGATTCTCGTGTCGATGAACGAGAGTCGGATATATATCATGTCAAACACTCTTTGGGTAGTGTCTTGGTCAATACATCTGTAGGAACAGTATCATTACTTTGCATATTGATGTATCTTTAATTTTTAGCATCGGTGTCATGAGCTTAGCGCAACGTAAATACTTTTCATGTGATATTGTATCCGTTATAATAGTCACATCACTTTTAAAATCTTGTGGTCCAACCTTATATCAATTCAAAACCGATGACCTTACCAGCTTATGTTAATATTTTAAGTAAGTTTTCTTAGGTGTCTGTAGCTGGATTGATTCTTGACATGCTATCTGATTGTTGCATGCATTGCTGGGATGTCTTTCAAGAAGTTTATCTTTAAACTTAAAATACTCGTTGTCTGTTAAAACATGTTCTGATTCCGCAACATTTTTATCTTAAGCTTCCGCTAATAACTATTTTATTTATGTCAAGAATTATTGTAAGAATTGTATTTTCTGATATTTCACAAAGCAACGAGGTTATGTTTTATCAGTCACACTATAGTGGTCGTTCATTGATCTTGTACAATGTATGCGATTAAGTTCACGCCTTCGGACACGTTTTTTCCGGCTCCTATTTGGGGGGGGGGATGACGATTGGTATCAGAGCCAAGGTTATAGTGAACGAGGTAGCTTTTATACCAGGTCTGGTGCTATAACTGTATGTGGATCCTAGTGTGTTTTACTCCTTGCTTATTATTATATATATATATATAATATATAGTTTCCTATTATATATTTATATATATATATATATATATATATATATATATATATATATATATATAAGTACAAATTATATATCATATTGCTATAATTACTTTATACATCATTTTGCCATATCATATTTTGCATCATACTTATTTCTCGGCAAAGCACGCACTTAGCATGGTTTCATATAAATATATTTATATAAACTTTTTCTTGTGCAGGTTATGGCAGCCCCTGTTATTCCTATTTCGTCGGATTCATCTGAGGAGAGTGTGGGTTCTCGTGTCCCACGGCTGATTCTTTTTGGCGCTATTCCTGCCATTATCCCTGTTATCCTTGAGGTTTCTTGCTGAGGTTCCCATTGTACCTATTGATCCCTTAGTTGTACCAGTGGGGGGAGCAATTTTTGTCACCTCACCTATCGGAGTGCTTGATTTGGTGGATTATTCATCTTCTAATTCTGATCTATCAGAGGATTCCTTACCTCCAGCACTAGAGTTATCATTGGTTTCACCCTTCTTGTGTTCTGATGACTCGGAGGCAGACATTGAGTCCGAGCCTGCTGAGCAGAGACCGAGAGGCATGAGTCTCTTGTTGTTCATGATGTTATGGTTTCGAGGTGGAGGGACAGGGTCACATCTAGGCCATCCTCACCATCGGGATCATCATCTCATGACACATTTGCACCATCTTCTGAGCTTCCCATTGCGCATGTTGTTGCCCCACCTAGGATTCGTCGACGGCTAGCGATTCTTATCTCACCCGGGGAGGCTATTCCTTTCGGTCGACCTTACTGTACCCATTCTAATAGGCCGCGTAAGTTTTTGACTGCAAGGAAGAGAGTTGGACCTTTTTCTGCTCGCAGACTTCTATGGATACGTGTATCTTATCGTTATTGGATCATCATTCTTCACCAGACTTTACTTCAGACTCATCTTCTTCTGGTTCATCTTCGGATTCTTCATCAAATACTTCTTTAGGTTCACCTTCAGATTCATTGTCAGATACATCATCAGTTCATTCTTCAGGGTGTGATGCATCAGGTCAGACTCATTCAGGACCATCAACTATAGTTGTATCATCTAGGTTGGTTTATCCCCCGGTTATGACTCTACAATATAGTGAAGAGTATAGTCGTTGGACGTCTGCACCATTGTCTACTCCTTACCTACCGACGACATCTAAGTCATCCCTAGATTCATTTTTGAGAGATCATTGGATTCATCTTTACTTTCTGCTGGACCATCTCACAAGTGATGAAATCCCTTACTATTTTAGTACCGTCATCTATTCCTGTTTCGAGATCGATAGCCCCTACTTATGCTAATCTTTTACCACCTCGAAAGAGGTTTAGAGATTAATACTCACCCGAGGATAGCAGAGAGGAGCATATGGAGATTGGTGCTGCTGATGCAGAGGCTGTTGCAGATTTGGGCAATGGTGATAGAGTTGGAGCTCACACTAAGGATGGTATATGTATAGGAGTTGATATTGCTGCTAGTGATATTAGGGAGGACGAGGAGGAGTTTGAGACAGAGGCCAGTGCGGGAGATACGATGGAGATCGCTGTAGATCCATTGGTTACTGGTGGTATTTCTGAGTCCACTAGAGGAGATGTTCCTGATCTTGAGGATACTCTTTATGATATAGTTCACTACATGGCAAAGGTTCCTTTTGATAGGATTATTGAGTTTGAGACTGCTCATAGACAGTTGGAGGCTGGTCAGTTGATGGCTAGCAAAGAGAGAGCTGGTTTGACTGATAGGATTAAGAGGTTAGGACTGGAGAACCTAAAGGTTCAAGCTTTGTTATGTATTGAGAGAGATCAAGTTGATAGTCTTCGTCATCACATGACACTTTCTCAGTAGGAGTTTCGTCAGATTCATAGGGATCGTGATGATGCTCGAAGGAGACTTAGGAGACTGGAGTCATTTGTTGAGAGGCGTTTGGGATTTCGCCCTTAGTTTGGTAGTACCATGGTTATTTAGGACATTATACTAATGGTTAGGTCTAGATGTTAGTAGTAGAAATATTGTAAATCAAGTACCCCGTCATGGGTTGATTGTAACCAAATTCGATTCTAATATATATATATGAAATCTTATTCTACTATTCCATTGTGTGTTCATCTTAAATATGATATTGTTATTTATTCATTCTGGAAAAACATGTTGTTATTATATTTTATTTCATATTATGTATTTAATTCTCGTTGTAAATCACCGTATATCGTTTTGAATCTCATCATGTGCTATATCTTGTGTTTAGCACATGACTATCACACGTTCTAGAATGACCCTTGAAGCAATCGAAGAGCTCATTGCCCAGCGAGTGGCTGAGGCATTGGCTAACTATGAGGCCACTCGTGCTGCTAATGCTCTTGAGGCCGAAAGTCAAAGCCAAAATGGCAATGATGGTGATAATGGAAATGGTGGAAATAGGAATGGTGGAAATAGGAATGGAAATCATGGAGATGGAGGAAACAATGGAAATGGAAATCCAAATGAGAATGGTAGAGGTGCTATGCCAGTTGCTCGTATGTATACCTATAAAGACTTTGTGAAGTGTCAACCGCTCAACTTCAAAGGGACTGAAGGAGTTGTAGGTTTGACAAGATGGTTTGAGAAGATGGAAACAGTGTTCCACATTAGCAATTGTCCAAAAGTGTATCAAGTTAAGTATGCTACTTGCACTTTGCTAGATAGTGCATTAACTTGGTGGAATTCACACAAAAGGATAGTTGGAGTTGATGCTGCGTCTGCTATGACATGGAGAGATCTTATGAAGTTGATGACGGAAGTGTATTATCCAAGGAACGAGATACATTAAATGGAAACTGAATTGTAGAACTTGACTATGAAGAACAATAATTTGGCTGCTTATACTAAGAGATTTCAAGAGTTGACTCTGTTGTATACAAGAATGGTTCCAGAAGAGGAAGACCAAATTGAGAGGTATGTTGGAGGTCTCCCTGACAACATTCAAGGGAATGTGATGTCTGCTAAACAACGAGACTCTAGGATGCAATTCGGTTGGCTAATAGTTTGATGTACAAAAACTTGAAAGGTTATGCAATTAGGAGTGTTAAGAACAAAAGAAAGTTTGAGAGCAATCAAAGAGACAACCGTGCACAATAACCCTCGTTCAAGAGGCAGAATGTTAGAGGATCAAATATGGCCAGAGCCTATACGGTTGGTGGTAATGAAAGAAGGGTTTATGTTGGACCTCACCCTCTTTGTAATAAGTGCAAGTTACACCATGTTGGGCCATGTACTGTAAAGTGTAAAAGTTGTGGAAAGATTGGTCACTTGACTAGGGATTGTAAGCCCATAGTTCTCGCGGAAGTTAATTAGAGGGCCCTAGTGGTGAATCAAGGATTGCCACATGTTTTAAATGTGGAAGGCAATGGCATTTCAAGAAGGATTGCCCCAAACTGAAGAATCAAAACTATGGAAACAAGCCTGTTATTCCTGACGCTAGAGGGAAAGCTTATACTATTGGTGGAGATGATACAAACCCGGGATCCAACGTTGTCACATGTACGTTTCTTCTCAACAACCATTATGCTTATGTATTATTTGATTCGGGTGCCGATCGAAGTTTTATGTCGACTACTTTTAGTACCTTGCTTGATGTAATTCCTGATACCTTAGACGTTAGTTATGCTGTCGAATTAGCCGACAAGAGGATTACTGAAACCAATACTGTGCTTAGAGGTTGTACCATAAGATTGTTAGGCCATCCGTTCAACATTGATTTAATGTCAGTAGAAGTTGGTAGTTTTGACGTCATTGTCGGTATGGATTGGTTGGCGAATAACCATGCGATGATCGTATGTGACGAGAAGATAATACGTATTCCTTTTGGAGATGAAATTTTGATCGTTCAAGGCGATAGGAGTGATAAGGGGAAGATATCGACATTGAGTATCATATCATGTACGAAGACTTAGAAGTATATGGAGAAAGGTTGTCAAGTATTTCTGGCGCAAGTTACAAAGAAACAAAACAAAAGTTAAGTCGAAGGAGAAGCGACTAGAGGACGTGCCAATTGTACAGAAATTTCTGAAAGTCTTTCCAGAAGTCTTGCCTGGATTGCCACCTGCGCGACAAGTTGAATTTCAAATTAACTTAGTCCCTGGTGCTGCACCTGTGGCACGAGCCCCTTATAGACTTGCTCCGTTAAAAATGCAAGAACTATCTACATAACTGCAAGAACTTTCTGACAAAGGATTTATAAGGCCGAGTTCTTCACCTTGGGGAGCTCCGGTCTTGTATGTCAAAAAGAAAGATGGATCTTTTCGGATGTGTATTGATTATCGTGAACTGAACAAGCTTACTGTAAAGAATCCATACCCACTCCCAAGAATCGACGACTTGTTTGATCAACTGCAAGGATCAAGTGTATACTCGAAGATCGACTTGAGGTCTGGTTATCATTGACTCAGAGTTCGTGATGAGGATATTCCAAAGACGGTGTTTAGGACACGCTATGGTAAGTACGAGTTCCAAGTAATGCCTTTTAGATTGACAAATGCACCGGCGGTATTCATGGATTTAATGAATCGGGTGAGCAAGCCATTCTTAGATAAATTTTTTATCGTGTCATAGATGATATTTTGATCTACTCAAGGAACAAAGTGGAACATGAAGGACATCTTAAGCAAATTCTAGAGTTACTTAAGAAGGAAGAATTGTACGCCAAGTTTTCAAAGTGTGATTTTTGGCTTTCTAAGGTACAATTTCTCGGTCACGTGATTGATAGAGAAGGCATTCATGTGGACTCGGCTAAGATAGAATCAATTAGGGATTGGGCATCGCCCAAGACTCCGACAGAGATTCGTCAATTTTTAGGTCTTGCTGGTTATTACCAAAGGTTTATTGAAGGCTTCTCGAAGGTTGCTAAACCTATGACCAAATTGACTCAGAAAAGCGTAAAGTTTGATTGGGTGAAAATGAAGAAGTTGCATTTCAGTTGTTGAAGCAGTAGTTGTGTAGTGCGCCATTTTTGGCTTTACCCGAAGGTAGTGAAAACTTCATGGTCTACTACGATGCTTCGCATAAAGGGTTAGGTGCGGTGTTGATGCAAAAGGAGAAAGTCATAGCTTATGCATCCCGCCAACTCAAGATCCACGAGAAGAACTACATGAAACATGATTTAGAATTGGGAGCTGTAGTGTTTGCTCTCAAGATGTAAAGACATTACTTATACGACACGAAGTGCATTGTGTTCACTGATCATAAAAGTTTGCAACATATTCTAGATCAGAAGGAATTGAACATGAGACAACATAGATGGTTAGAACTGCTAAGTGATTACGATTGTGAGATTCGTTATCATCCAGGAAAAGCGAACGTGGTGGGGGACGCCTTGAGCTGAAAGGAACGGATTAAGCCACTACGAGTTCGAGCTTTGGATATGACGATTAGTTTGAATCTACCTATACAAATACTGAATGCTCAAATTGAGGCAAGGAAATAAGAGAATTATGAAACCGAATATTTGTGTGGTATGATTAAGAAGCTAGAGTCGCGTGCTGATGGAACATTATGTTTGAATGGAAGAAGTTGGATACCTAATCTTGGTAATTTAAGAGGAGTGATTATGCATGAGTCGCATAAGTCAAAATATTCAATACATCCTGGATCGGATAAGATGTATCAAGATTTGAAGAATCTGTACTGGTGGCCCAATATGAAAGCCGAGATTGCCACCTATGTCAGTAAGTGTTTGACCTGTGCTAAGGTTAAGGTTGAATACCAAAAAGTATCTAGTTTATTGGTTTAACCTGTGATCCTAGTATGAAAGTGGGAGAACATCACTATGGATTTCGTTACTAAGTTTCCAAAGACGTTAACGAGTCAGGATACAATTTGGGTAATTGTTGACCGACTCACTAAATCTGCTTATTTCCTGCCAATGAAAGAAAATGACTCAATAGAGAAGTTGACGAGACAATACTTGAAGGAAGTTGTCTCAAGGCATGGTGTACCAGTTTCGATTATTTTTGATCAAGATGGTAGATTTACATCTCAATTATGGCAATCGATAAACAAAGCTCTAGGTACTCAATTGGATACGAGTACAGCTTATCATCCTCAAACCGATGGTTAAAGTAAAAGAACCATCCAAACTTTAGAGGACATGCTGCGTGCTTGTGTGATTGATTTTGGGAAAGATTAGGATATGCACCTACCTTTGGTGGAGTTTTCTTACAATAACAGTTATCACACTAGTATCAAAGCTGCACTGTTCGAGGCTCTTTACGGTCTCAAATATCGATCACATATTTGTTGGGCTGAGGTTAGAGACGCTCAGCTTACTTGCTCGGAAATTGTTCATGAAACCACTGAGAAAATCTTTCAGATCAAGAAGCGTATTTAAGCTTCACGTGATAGGAAAAAAGAGTTTAGACAATAGGAATCGTAAGCCCATGGAGTTTCAAGTTAGAGATATGGTCATGTTGAAAGTGTCACCATGGAAAGGGGTAATATGTTTCGGCAAACGGGGAAAGTTGAACCCTCGTTATATTGGACCATTTAAGGTACTCACTAAGGTTGGAACGGTTGCTTACAGACTTGAACTCCCAGATTAATTAAGTCATATTCATAGCACTTTTCATGTTTCTAACCTGAAGAAGTGTTACGCCTGTAACACCCCCAAATTGGGTCGCAGCGGAATATGGGTCCGGGGCGTGTTACTTCTCAGATCAACAACAATGGACCACAAAGTGAAGCAATTGAAACAAAGCCGTATCCCTATTGTTAATGTGTGTTGGAATTCAAGGCGAGGTCCTAAATTCACTTAGGAACATGAAGACCAAATGAAGAAGAAGTACCCTCATCTCATCGCTAAATTTAAACCTACGTCTGAATCAACATCTCAAGCTTTGAGGACAAAGCCTTTTTAATGGGGAAAGGATGTCACACCCCATTAATTTCAGGTCAATATTTTAAACTATTCCTATCACTATTTTGAGTTTTATCCGTTATGTTTAAATTTAACCTAAAACCTAGAGGTTATCTCGCGTGAATCTAAAAAACGTCATCGGACGCGTTTCGGCTTTGGATTTTGATTAGTCTAGATATTATATGCATTAATTTATCATTTTAAAGTGTTACGTAGTTTATGTTCACTACCGGTATTGATTTTTACATTTTAGCGTATAATTTATGTTTTTCGCGTTTTTGACCTAACAAAACCCCAGAAACCCGTAATCTTTTCGTGTAAGCTCTAGTTATCGTACATGTCAGGTTTAGAAGTCAAAAACTTCGTGGTCTCCCTCCCCCTACCTTCCATATCCTACGCAAACACACACTTAATTAATTATCAAGGAATCTTCATGCTTTAATTCAAATTTCAAACCATATACATGCAAGATAAGGACATGTTTGTATTCTTCTACCACCCTTTCAACATTTTCTTACACATATTCTTGCCACCTTGCATGGTGAGGACCACTAAACCACTAGTGAGATAAGTAATTATTTAACTAAGGGTATACTTGAACCAAGACTAGTCAACTTGGCTTGGTCTCTCCCCTCTTACCCCTTATAGCCGTTCGAACCACAAGGAAATACAAGGGTTGTATGTGCCTTGGTTACACTTGATCCCATGCCCTTAAACCTTAATTTTGTCCCTATATATACCTCACTATAATAAGTTTAGGTCATTTTTCTCAACACAAGTCACACAAAAATTTCTTTCTCCTCTCCTCTTTCTCTCTTAGCCACGGCAAGAAAACACCACCACCACCACTCCATAACTTTGATTTCTATCAAGATTCACCTATTCCAATCCTATTTCTAGACATATCTAAGGTGTCTTGAAGTGTTGTTTCTTTGATTTAAAGGGTTTTGTTCAAGATTTAGAAGTTGGGGTTTTGGTTTATTAAAAGGGTTTTACAAGATCATTTTGGGGTTTTTAAAGATCTAAAGTTTTGGTTAGATCTTGTGTGTTACTTGACTCATCTTCTTCTTGTAAGTGCTCTATTACATCTCTTTATGGTTCTTGAATCATTCTCAAGTTTCCAGAGCTTATGATTTGTGTTTGTTTTGAAAAGTAAACAAGTTTTAAAACATAAACTAGTATTGTTTTATGGTTCTTTGATTTACAAAAGGTTTTGGTTGTGAGTATGAGTGAACATGAGTGTTGCAACAATAGAAATGATAGGATTAGGTTAGTATTGATTGTGGTTTTGATGGCGAAATATTGGTGATAGAGAATTAGGGGCAAGAATAAGCACTAAAGCGAAATTTTGGGTGATTTTTGGTTGCGTTTTGGCGAATAAAGATTTTGTTTTAAGGTTTTGAGCGACTTAAAAATGTTTTCATTAGTCAAGAAAATAGTTTTTGGAGAGCTTATTTCGAATAGATAGATTTTCATATATCGAACACTAAAAGCGGATTTAAAACGGCCAAGTTATGGCGAAATGAATTTTGAAACACTTTTCGGAAAAATAATAAATGAGGTTGCTGATGTGAATAGTAAATTAGGTTTTCGGACACTTTCGGACATTTTTGAGGTTTTAAAACATTGGCGAAACATATAGAAACATTAGCGTATTGATTGGAATCATTATAAACGTCATAAAGATAATTATGGAATGCCGAATGTTATAAAGCGTAAGACTTCTAAAAATAGTAACTTTTGAGATAAGTAGTCGAGATGGATGTAAAAGTTAGGCGTTTAGGTATTGATAAAGCGTTTTTGGAAATATGGATTTAACAAAATATAGGGGACGATATTAACGTCTTGAAACTTAAAACTTTCCTAAAATAGAAAGTTTCCTAAAATAGTAACTTTTAGTAAACCATGGCGTATTTTAGTCATGAACATTTTGTCATCATAACGACACCATTTTTCTAACTAAGACACAAACACATATGGATGCCTTCTCGTTGATAAGTGTTTCGCTTTTGGTTTCGTATATCATATCTTAGTCCAAAGACGCGTCATTCCTTTAGGTGATTGTGTATCATCTTTCTCTTACGTGAATATCATTCGCTCATCGCTCTAAGGTGAGTTCATAGCCCCATGTTTTATGATTTAAACTTTACTATCTTGGGGTAAGAAACATTGCTTGTTTTAAATTTTAGACACAAGTGTTTTCAGTTATCATTTTCAATTTACGTGTTGCCTAAGTAGCGATTAGACCACTATCATGCCTAAACCATCATGAACCGTTAATTACTTATGACCGACCGATTGGGTAAGTAAACTTGAATGTTATAGACAGATCTATTTGGGACTAATTATCCCTATCTGGGTAAGCAAGCACTTACTTGATTCTGTGTCGATGAATGAACGGATATATATAATGTCATAAAATCTTTGGGGTGTCTTGGTCAGACATCTGTAGGGCAGTATCATCACTTTGCATATCATATGTATCTCTTAATTTAGCATCGGTGTCACGAGCTTAGCGCAACGTAAATACTTTTCATGTGATATTGTATATGTTATAATAGTCACATCACTTTTAAAATCTTATGGTCCAACCTTACATCAATTCTAACCTATGAATTCACCAACTTTATGTTGACTGTTTAAAGCATGTTTTTCAGGTGCTTAGCTAGATTGTTCTTGAAGTGCTATTTGATGTTGCATGCATTGCTGGATGTCTTTTAAGAATGTTTATCTTTAAACTTAAATACTCGTTGTCTTAAAAACATGTTATGATTCCACTGCATTTTACTTAAGCTTCCACTAAAACTGTTTCATTTATGTCAAGAATATTGTAAGACTTATTTTGATTTATCCAAAGCAACGAGTTATGTTTTATCAAACGTCCATATAAAGGTCGTTTAAGTTGATCTTGTGCGATGTATGAGATGACGTCACACCTCCGGACATATATTTCGTCCAGGCCCCATTTGGGGGTGTGACAGAAAAGAAAAAGATGGGATGAATGAATGAGGAACTAGAACCCTCTTTATATTGTGTTAAGATAGAGTTAGTTAGCTTTGAGAAAAAACTACCTAAACTAGACACAAACACCCCTCCATTTGATTCCCTTAGGCCGACCCCTAAGAGGTCAAAAAGACCCCCCCTCCCATTGATTTTGACTTTTTGACTATTTAATTACATATGTACATTTACATATTAAATAAAGAGCCAACAGTTAATTATTCATAACATAAACAATTAACGACCGTTAAGTATAATCGTTGGGAAATTAATATATATAATAAATATAATAAATATACACTTATATTATTATATATACTAAAAGAGTAATATCTATGTGTATGATAAGGTGTCATTTTATACATTTTTTCGGGGTCATTTAACCCTATAAATCATGCAAATCTCTAAAATACGTGCTTGATTGTTCCTTTTTGTATTTTTAGCACTTATATTATTATATATACTAAAAGAGTAATATCTATGTGTATGATGAGGTGTCATTTTATACACTTTTTTGGGGTCATTTAACCCCATAAATCATGCAAATATCTCTAAAATACGTGCTTAATTGTTCCTTTTTGTATTTTTAGCACTTGGATGGCATTTGGAGGAAATACACATGACCTGGGCTCATTTGGGGGAAGAAACAGATGAGATTACAACTCCACACCAAGGTCGATGAGAAAAGTGCGCACAGTGGCTGGAGACGGCATCGGAAATTCTTGTGAAGCCGTCTGAACTTGCAAGCGACGGTGTCAAATTATTTGAGACGGTGTTAGGATGTAACCGCCTCAATGAAGCCCTAGAAGATTCGGCAAAGTAACGATGCCAGGATTACAAAGCGACGCCGTTGCGGTCACTTTAATACATATACAAACTCGTTTTTAGGATTTTAAGTGGTGGAACTTTTGGGATACGGTTAATATAGTTAGGGTACAAGTTTAGCAGCTGTTAGGGTCTATCTTAGGGCCTAAAAACCCTCTTGTATCACCCTTTAACTCATGTTTTAATCAAGTGAAGCCCTTTATCCTTTAATCTTTCAATATGTTTATGTGTTGTCTGATTAATTATTGTTCTTCACTTCTTTTTAACATGCTAGGCTAGATCTTATAGTGTTTGCTTATGATTGCATGTGAATTAGTTTGTAGATCATTTTAATATTGCTTCTTGTTGATGGGTGTGTGCGTTAGACTTTAGAAAACTTGCCATAAAATGTTACGTTGGCATAGACGTCTAGGGAAATGTGACTGTGTAGAAAGGATACCATCGGTAACAGTCTTCATACTACCATACCCATCTATGGTTGATCACCTTTTAGGTACTTTAATGAATGTAATGTACTCTTAGGGGTGTTGTAATAGTCTTCATACTACCTTACATGTGTGTTGTCTTAACAGAATATTACATAGACGACGGGTTCATGTAATTCGTTGATAACTTAGGAAATACTTACACATCGCATCACAAGTGTGACAAAGCAATAGAATTAGGAGAAGCAAACTAAGGATCATGCATGATTAAGTAAACACTTTTATTTGCCTATACGAGTTTCCACCAAAGTAGTTTAGGTTTATTTTAGTTGTTTAATTAGCTTAAAACCAAAACCCCTTTCAAACCCCTTAGACCTTAGTTACGTTTAGTTCGAGCCTTTCTAACCTATTACCCTAGAGAACAATAACAACCCGAGTCTTACCCATACTATACTACAATGGTTAGGTACACTGCCTATGAAGTTGTAAAACTTCTTGTGAGTTTACACAACGGCCGCATCAAGTTTTTGGCTTCGCTGCTAGGGAATAGTTAGGTTTCAAATTTTATTTAGCTTAGGTCTACTCACTTGATTCCTATCAAGTAAGAATTTTATTTTCTATCAATTAGCTTTCTCATAGTCTATCTTTTCTTTGTGTTATTTGTTTTGTAATCTCCACTTAATTATTCCATTCTTTACTGTGGAGAACGCGAATCCATTTATACCCGTCCCACCAAACGGACTCTATGTTAGGACACCCAAGAGCTTAATGAGCTTCGCACAATCTCAACCATGATAGACTCTCACCTTGGGCAACCATTAAATGATTTTATAAACTTACATGATGTAATTGAAATGGATGACCTTGAGTCTGATGACAGATCGATAGATACACCACTTGTTTCTCCCTTCTTAGATTCGGATGATGAGTCAGATAATGGTGAAGTGCTTAATGAGTTAGATGAGTATGGAAATGTGGGAATTTTTTTAACGTAATAGGATAATTAACAGTTTTGATAGAGAGGACTTGGCATTCACTTGCATGATAGGTTTTAGGATGTTTGTCACTTATTTTGACCTTTTTTTACCAATGAACATTATTACGCGTAAGGCTTATAACACTATAACGATAGAGGGACTCAAAAGCACAGGAAGGAACTTGGTAGTTGTCGTTATGGATGTTTATGTGTTCGTTGGAAGTTTTACCTATGTCACATATTTTGTAGTATTAGAAGACATAGAGGAGTTTATTGTGAGCGACATTAGGTTCGACCTCATCGTGTTGTGACCTCATCATGTTGTTTGCTAGTATCATTCGAAGGTTGTGTATCTACCTCTTGAATCGGTTCAAGTCCCATGTCACTCCCCACTCGCTTCATGCAATGTATGACTCCCACTTGCTTTTTGTTAAGTGATACTTGATGTAAGCACTTAATGCAGCACGTAATGTAAGCACATAAGCAAGTAGCGTGTATGCACTTTGAAAATGTTTGATGTGATGCAATGTTTGTGAAAACGACTATAGTCTAGGGTAAAATATGCAACCTAGTTCTCTATAGCCAGTGCTCTGATACCAATCTGTAACACCCCCAAAAATACAACAACGCAGCGGAATACCACTTGGGGTGCTACTTCATAATACACAGCGCTAGATACAAGAGAACGACCTCTAAATGTGTCGTTTGAAAAGTAATCTCGTTGATTTAATCAAAATCTGAATTTGATATAACAAATGTCCCATAATTGCATCACAATGAAAAACTTGAATGTAAAGACTCCAATGCACTTCAAGAAATCCGAGCATATAATTTACCTGAGAAAAACATGCTTAAAAGTGTCAACATTAAAGTTGGTGAGTTCATAGATTAGTTTAAATATGAATGTAATCCACTGTATCATCACAGTACCATGTAAAAATCCCAAAGATTTATAAAGAATGCACGACACATTTTATGTCACCAAAAGTACCAATCTTATCCCAAAGATTTATAAAGAATGCATGACCAATTTAATGTCACCAAAAGTACCAATCTTATTCCAAAGATTTATAAAGAATGCATGACCAATTTAATGTCACCAAAAATGTTTCAAGTATGTAATTGCCATTTTATTCAAGGCAACGTAAATATCTATGTGAGTATGAAACAATGTTTACGATTACTCTAAGCTCATGAAACTAAAGTTAATAATTCATGTAAGAATTCTTATGTATTCGTTGGGGGCCCTGTAGTCCCAACGTGATCCGACATGTTATAACGTTCGTTCCCAGTGATAGCTAATCACCCGAACGGGGGTTGTCAATCCCGAATAGATCTATTTGATATCATACGCGTGGACATCACGCTATAATGTTCGTTACCGGCGATCGCTAATCACCCGAACAGGGATCCACACCCGAATAGATCTATTTTATAACATTCGCGCTCACCCTCCAAGTGATTTACAGTTCATGACGCTGTGACGTAGACTTGTATGTACCCAATTTGGGCAGTGATATAAAATATGTACTCCCGTTACCGGTGTCCCCTCCAAGAACACCCGGGCAGTAAAGTGAAAATATGTACTCCCGTTACCGGTGTCCCCTCCAAGAACACCCGGGCAGTAAAGTAAGAATATGTACTCCCGTTACCGGTGTCCCCTCCAAGAACACCCGGGCAGTAAAGTAAGAATATGTACTCCCGTTACCGGTGTCCCCTCCAAGAACACCCGGGCAGTAATTTTGTTGTTATCAGTTCAATCAGCCTAAGCTAATCCGAAATCATTTCAAATGTAAAGTATGCATTTGTGACCAAAAATGAAGTCAAATAATGTATCCCATAGCGAGCTATGCAAATAAGTATGTAAACCAATTTGTAAACAATCATGTAAATGCATTTGTAAACAAGCATGTTCTCACCCCAAAAATATATGTAAAACCAGTAAAACATGGGGCTATAAACTCACAAAATCCCTTAAAACAATCACATTGTTATAAGATAACCGAGTAAGTATAAGAATTTGTAGACAAGCATGTATCCCCCTCGCGGGTTATAAAACATTCAAAAGATTGAAAAGCGAGGCTATGAACTCACATTGATTAAAGACCACGATCAATTAATCCAATTAAATCACAACTGAATCTGCAACGATCTCGACCACGACCTATAATTATGTCGTTCGATTATAACACGTATTAAATACGATCAACGATGCGTACATCGTTACCACGAAATCATACATATTTTTATATGTATACATACATATATACATGTGATGAGAAATCCACTTGCGCGCCTTTAACCCTTAACCGTTAATACATTATTTGTATATATATACTATTTCCGTCCAATCCTAACTTATCTCAATTTCTAAAGCTGATAAGCCTCGCGGCAAAGTAAAATGCCATTACGAACAACTTTCGTGTTTCGCCGGAAGGCTGAAACGGGCTCGAAAGTGCTCAAATCGTTTAATCAATAGATATGTCAGATTTAATATATTAAAAATAACTTATTTTCTATTAAAGTGTATATTCCGATTCCGATCCAGTTTCTTCGTTATTGAGAGTTACAAGTCCCGTTTTATATCAAAACGTCCGTAAAAATATAATTTGTTATATTTTATAAACCAAAGTCTAAGTTATCGAAACCTCGAATCCCGAATCCCATGTTCTATTTTCTGATTTAAATCGTTCATTATAAAAAGGCACTAAAGTCCATTTTTAGTCCAATTCTCGTCTCAAATATGTCTAATACCGCTTATAACTTTATATAAATCTCGTTTTAATATTTATTCATGTTTTACTAGACCGCGCAAGTTATACCGGATTTTATCACATATAAAAGAAAGTGAAAAGTCCCCCATAGTCTAGGGTTCATTTTGTAACATTTTGAATATAGTTTTTATAGAAGCGTGTTAACCAAACTCACTTTATTTCGGTGTCATCCCACAACCCGACGCACCCCGGCTGATGGACAGCCAAACGCACCCTTGTGCGTGGCTGTTAAGCCAAACGCACTCTTTTTGGTGAAAACAGAACCAACAAGCACCCTTGCGTGACTCTTGCTGCCAAACGCACCCTTTTGCTTGTTATATGACCGAACCAAACACACCCTCGGCAGTTTCTCAGCCGACCCAAACACGCCCTAGGTGGGGCTGTCACAGCCAAACGCACCCTTTGGCTGTTTAGAACAGCCAAACGCCCTTTGTGGTGTTATAACAAAAACCAACGCACCCCTTGCGGTTATAAACCAAACCCATGCCCGACCCGGCTATGAAACCCAAACCAACGCACCCTTGTTGGCTGCTAAACCCCACGCACCCTTACCGGGTTTATACCCGGCTGTTACCACAAACCAACCCGACCCAACCCACAATCAAACACCCCTAGCTGCTAAACCCAACCCGACCCCGGCTGTCCCACAGCCCGACCCGACGCACCCTGCGGCTGTGACACGAACCCAACGCACCCTCTTTGGTGCTTATAACAAAACCACACGCACCCTTGTTGCTAAGTCACCGAAACAACACTTTTATTGTTGTTAACTCACGAAACCCGTCGCACCCCTTGGTTGTTATAACCATAACCCAAACCAAACCCACCCTCGTATGTTGTTAACAAAACCAAACGCACCTACGATGCGAGTATGAAACCAACAGCACCCTCTTGGTGCTAAGCCGAAACCAAACGCACCCATGTAGGGCGGCTATGATGATGATGGTGGTATGGTGGGCTGTCGTGGGACAGCAGCTTCGAGAGAGGGGGGGGGAAGATGGTGCGAGTGAGGGCGAGTGGGTATGGGGATCGAGTAGATCGGGAGATAAGGAGTCTTTTTGGTGTTGGCCGGAAAATCCCGCCGGAAAACTTTTCCGGCGGCCGGAGGTGGTGGCCGGCGGTGGGGAGGGGTGGCCGGATTATTTGGGAGAGAGGGAGAGTATTATGTATGTGTGTATAAGTAAAAAGATGGAATGAAATGAAAATGAAGAAAAATATATATAAATTATATATATATATAAATATATAAAAGTTATAAAACATAAGTGGCAAGTCTCAAAAAGTTCGGGGTTTACTTTGTAAATATTTCCAAGGGGCCAAAAGTGTAAGTTTTTGGGAAACTTTTATAATATATTGGTTCGGGACTCATTTGAGCGGCTTAACGGATGAACCAACGCACGAAACTTGCGCCATTGTTTTTCAAATCATTTTTCCGATAAAAATGAGTATTTATTTGATAATATTTCAGAAATATTTTATAACATTAAATAAAATATCTGTTATTCAATTTGTGAACCGGTTACGCTTTGTTCGGAAATAAAAATGGATTTCAACCCGAGTATTTGCGTTATCTACAACGCTTTTAATTAAAAATGATGACTAATTTATTTAATATTTTTATTAAATAAATACTGATAATTAAAAACAAATTTAATTGTTTTTGTGTGTCCGCGTTGTATATTGTTCGAATAATGTTTGCGGTGCTGTTTTAGCCCTTTTCGGCTCGTTTCCAGGTCTCGGGCAAAACTAAAAAGTTGTCAGGAATGTCATTCCACATCAAATTGCTTTAGAGTCCGAGTCGTGAAAACGTGATTTAGATGATCGTTCTTATAAGTCAAGCCAGACCCTAAAAGTCAAAGATTGAAATCGTCATTCTAAATTCGAAAATTCTCGGATGTTACAGTACCTACCCCTTAAAGAAATCTCGTCCCGAGATTAAATTTGTGTTATCCGATTGTGTGACCATCCATTAGAATATGTATCTTAGAGAAACATCATTTCAAGGTTTATTGTTGGTATAAGTGCTTTATGAAGCAAACCTCTTAATAGAGAACACATCAAAGGAGAAAGTGTAGTCGCGTGGTTATGTCTATATAAAGTCATAAATGTCTTAAGGCAGAGTCTCGTTTCTGCTATCTGTAATGTTTGATGATTAATAAATTACTTGGCAGTACTAAATAGTACCATGACTTCAATTGGTGTATATTGGTCTGCAATGAATAATACCACTGATTGCTATATCGACATCATGCTTATGACGTTCTAAAGGTAGGTTTCATCACCTAGTTGATAAAGTTTGTACAATCTGGGACCACTCCAGGACCCAATAACAGCAGCCATAACGACGATAACTATAACAAACGGTGATGGGATGCAGAGAATGAGGACATTTCGAGAAACAATATTCCCAGAATAAAACTTAACAAATGGGAGGAGCTCGCGTAAGAGCTTATGCGATAGACGGCGGATTATGGTACTCAGTCGCTAGTTTGAGGACGAATCAACTCCATTCACTCAAGTATGTAACAAGTCTGTTAGTTCCACGAACAGTTTACAATCGCAAGGATTTGCAATCGCAAAAGTAATAACTTAAGAATGTGATAAGGTAGCTCCAAGTGAGGCCTTAAGATTCTGCTGAGTAGTAAGACACGATTGTGTCTCTAGACCCTTTTAACGGATTCTGATGATCATTGATTTCAGGTTCATACTCGTGTCATATCGGATACCATTAAGCCCACTCATTTATAATTTCTTATTTACATAAAGAAGCGTCCAAATTTATGTAAGTAAGAAATGATAAACTTATGGTTCGGTGATTTATAAAATAATTTATTAGTTTAACAGAAGATGCGTCCATCTTTCAAATAAATAAATTATAAATCATCCTACTTAATAATTCCCGGTGCAATACGCGTACTCTCATAACCTTCAAGGTGATGGATGACATGACGATGCATGTGCTCTAATGAGTATGGGACGAGTGATTTAAAACTCGTCTTTGAAAGCTGGGAGTAAAAACTGCCAGCGATATCAAATAGAGTCAAAATGAATTAATGAGAACTCGGTTTAGAGTAAATAAGTAAAGATCTCAATAAAAAATCAGTACGTGAGTACCATATCGATCCTCCTATTACAAGTCCCGCCTATACAAGACTTGCAGTACTTAGATTCATACACATCCAGTGTAAAACAGAAACTGTGACGGCTTTGTAATATAGCAATTATCATATCATCCTCATATACAAGTCCCGCCTAACACAAGACATTAATACTTAGATTCATACACAATCCCGTGTAAACAGAACTGTGACGGGCTTTGTTAATATAGCAATTATCATATCAATCCTCATATTACAAGTCCCGCCTATACAAGACTTGTAATACTTAGATTCATACATAATTCCATGTAAACAAAATTATGACGGTCTCCGTGTAATACAATATAGTATAATGCTATGAAGAAAAATAACATCCTTAGAGACCATTGTTTAACTTACAATGTCTGAGAACGAAATGAGATCATTGTGCAACTCACAATGTCTAAGAAGTAAGATGAGACCATTGTATAACTCACAATGTCTGACGAGTAGAATGAGACCATTGTGCAACCCACAATGTCTTAAAAATATTCTGGTATTTATATAATAACTCTTATATAAATAAGCGTACGATATACGCCAAGGGAAAGCAAGCATATATATATCATATATATGTATGTCACGTAAGCACTTAATGCAACACGTAATGTAAGCACATAAGCAAGTAGAATGTTTGTTGTGATGCAATATTTGTGAAAACGGTTATAGTCTAGGGTAAAATATGCAACCTAGTTCTCTATAACCATTGCTCTGATACCAATCTGTAACACCCCCAAAAATCATATACAACGCAGCGGAATACCACTTTGGGGTGTTACTTCGTAATACACAGCAATAGATACAAGAGAACGACCTCTAGGTGTCGTTTGAAAAATAACATTGTTGATTTAATCAAAATCTGAATTTAATATAACATTTGTCCCATAATTTGCATCACAATGAAAAGCTTGTATGTATAGACTCCAGTGCACATCAAATAATCCAAGCATCTAATTCACCTGAGAAAAACATGCTTAAAAGTGTCAACATTAAAGTTGGTGAGTTCATAAATTAGTTTAAATATGAATGTAAGATTTTCAACTGATTGTATTTATCCACTGAATCATCACAGTGACCATGTAAAAATCCAAAATTTAAAAAGAATCACAACACATTTCATGTCACCAAAAGTAACCAATCTATCCCAAAGATTTATAAAGAATGCATAAACATTTATGTCACCAAAGTAGCCTATCTTGTCCAAAGATTTTATAAAGAAAGCATGACACAATATCATGAACAAATGTTCCAGTATGATTTGTTGGGGAGGCCCGATAGTCCCCTACGTTATAATCCGACATGTTAACGTTCGTTCCCAGTGATAGCTAGTCACCTGCGAAAAAACGGGTTGTCAATCCCGAATAGATTCTATTTTATATCATCTCGCGTAGGACATCACAGCTAGAAAGTACGATACCGGCGATAGCAAATCACCCGAACAGGATCCACACCCGAATAGATCTATTTCACTAACATTACGGCCACCTTCAAGTTGATTTTACAGTTCATGACGCTGTGACGTAGACTTTATGTACCCAATTGGGCAGTTGATACAAATAATGGCGTATATAACTCCCTTTACCGAGTCCACCTCCAAGAACACCCGGGGCAGATAATGTAAAAATATGTCTCCCTTACCGTGTCCCCTCCAAGACCACCCGGCAGTAATTTTGTTGTTAACAGTTCAATCAGCCTAAGCTAATCACGAAATCATTACAAATGTAAATGTATTATTATGACAAAAAATTAAGACAAATAATGTATCACATAGCGAGCATGCAAATAAGTATGTAACCAATTTGAAATCATTCATGTAAATGATTTGCAAACAAGCATGATCTCAACCCCAGAAAATATATGAAAAACTAGTAAAACAGGTGCTAAAAAACTCCCCATGAACAAACTCCCTTAAAACAATCACTATTGTTATAAGAATAACCGAGTAAGATAAATAAATTGTAGACAACAAGTATCCCCCCTCGCGGGTTATAAAACAATCAAAAATATTTGAAAAGCCAGAGGCTATGAACTCACATTGATTAAAGACCCACGATCATTTAAACCATTAAATCACACTGAATATGGCAACGATCTCGACCACGACTATAATTATGTTCGTTCGATTAAAACACATAATAAATCCACCAACGATGCGTACATCGTTACCTACGAGACTCATACATATTTTTATATGTATACATACATGTTTACATGTGATGAGAAATCCACTTGCGCGTCTTTAAACCTTAACCGTTAATACATTATTTGTATATATATAATATTTCCGTCCAATCCTGAACTTGTATCTTCAATTCTCTAAGCTGATAAGCCTCGCTGCAAGTAAAACGCATTACGAACAACTTTCGTGTTTCGCCGGAAGGCTGAAACGGACTCGAAAGTGCTCAAATCGTTTAATTAATAGATATGTCAGATTTAATATATTAAAAATAACTTATTTCTTATTAAAGTGTATATTTCGATTTCGTTCCAGTTTCTTCGTTATTGAGAGTTAAAAGTCCCGTTTTATATCAAAACGTCCGTAAAAATATAATTTGTTATATTTTATAAACCAAAGTCTAAGTTATCGAAACCTCGAATCCCGAATCCCATGTTCCGATTTCTGATTTAAATTTCTCGTTATATAAAGGCACTAAAGTCCATTTTTAGTCCAATTCTCGTCTCAAATATGTCTAATACCGCTTATAACTTTATATAAATCTCGTTTTAATATTTATTCATGTTTTACTAGACCGCGCAATTTATAATATTTTTCATCACATCTTATATAAATCGATTAAATGAAACAATTTATATATTTTCGTGTTAACTAAACTCACTTTATTTCGGTGACAACACACTCAAACGCACGCGTTTCCTTTGCAAACCAAACGAAACAACCTATGCCACCGCCGTACCCCAGGCTGTTTCGCAGCCAAACACACGGCACCCCTTTTGGCTTTTTGACAGCCCAACGCACCCTTGTTGCGTTTTCTGACAAAACCCAAACACGCCCTAGGTGGGATTTCTGTCACAAGCCAAACGCAACCCTTGTTCGTATGGCTGTAAGCCAAACGCACACCAAAGGTTTTTGGTAAACCCAAATCCAAACGCACCCTATGTGGTGGTGGTGGCTGCCAAACCACCGTAGTGTGATGGTAAAAAAAAAAAAAAACAAAAAAAAAAAAAAGCCAACCAAACACCCCTTTGTTGTTTCCCTTATGCCAAACGCACCCTTGTGGCTGTCTCAGCCAAACGCCCCTTTTTGTGGTGCAACCTGTTGAACCAAACGCATCCCCCCTAGGCTGACCCGAACAGCCAAACGCCCCCATGGTGCTTACCATACAAACCAAACGTACTCTTATGTATGATAACTACCCGACGCACCCTCACCGGGTTTTATACCCGGCTGTTACCACAAACCAACCCGACCCAACCCACAATCAAACACCCCTAGCTGCTAAACCCATCCCGACCCCGGCTGTCCCACAGCCCGACCCGACCCACACGCACCCTCTTTGACTTATTTTACAAACCAAACCACACCCCGTGCGGTGGCTGTCCCACCAAACGCACCCCGTATGTGGTTGTCATACCCGGGTCCAACGCACCCCTTCTTTGGTGACAACCCACACCGAACGCAGCCCCTTTTCGTAGTGGTTTTAAAACCACACGAAATCAACGTGGTGCGACGTGAAAGAGATGGTGATTAAGATGGGTGTATAGATGGTGCGTCGGTGTTGAGGAGTCGCAGTTGAGGAGATTGAAGGTGGGGATCGGATAGATCGGAGGATGGGGAGTCTTTTTGGTCTTCGCCGGATATGTCCGCCGGAAAAGTTTTCCGGCGGCGGCGCGACGGTGGCCGGCGGTGGGAGGTGGTGGCCGGATATTTTGGGAGAGAGAGAGAATATATAAGAGTGTGTGTGTATATATAAAAGATGGAAATGAATTTAAATGAAAAAAAAATATAAACTTTTATATATATATTAAAGAAAGTGAAAAGTCCCCCATAGTCTAGGGTTCATCTTGTAACATTTTTAATATAGTTTTTGATAGAAGCGGTTCGGGACACATTTGAGCGACTTAACGAATGATTCAACGCACGAAACTTGCGCCATTGTTTTTCAAATCATTTTTCCGATAAAAATGAGTATTCACTCGACTAATTTTTGTAAACATTTTATAGAATTTATTTAAAACGTTTATTATTCATTTATATATTTTTTCACAGACGAACTTTATTCCGTATAAATGAATTTTTAACTCAATAATTGTGTTTTAACCAACGTTTTCGATTAAACAAGATATTATTATTAAATAACTTTTACTTAAATAAATATTAATGAGATTAAAATACAAATTTAATTTTTTTTGGTCGTACGCGATTGTGCTCAAAAATTGTTGTGAGGGCATTTCAGTCACCTTCTGACTGTTTTCAGGTCTCGGTCAAAACTGAAAAGTTATCAGGAATATCGTTTTACATTAAATTTCTTTTGAGTCCGAGTTGTGAAAACGTGATTTAGATGGTCGTTCTTATAAGTCAAGCCAGACCCTAAAAGTCAAAGATTGAAATCGTCATTCAAAACATCCGAAAATTCTCGGATGTTACACTCATTCCTACCAAACTTGTCCAGCCACTTCTGGCAATGTTTATAGAGATAATATCCAAGAATATGTCTCTCAAGCAGCCGCAGCTAATTTCAACCAAGGAAACACCGGTTATCGAGCCCAGATTTCAAATCAAATTCGACCACCCGGTTTTCCTCCCGTTCAAAACCATCATATGCAAAATCAAGGAAATAATCAGAATCGTTACAACCAAAACCGAGGGAATTTCAATCAAGCTCCAGCTTACCAATCCCCGGTTCATCAAGGTCAAATCTATCGACCTCAGGTTGTTCAACCTCCTGCTTATCAAGCTCCCGCCTATCAAGCTCCAGCTCCTCAAAATCAAGGTGTATCAAAGGAAGATTTCCATAGCTACGTAAAAGCTAATGATGCTGTGATGAGGAACATGCAAACTCAAGGTCAAAACATGCAAAATCAATTGACCAATCTCACAGACATGCTTTCCAAGTTTGTCGCTTCCAATACCGCCTCTACTTCGGGAACTCTTCCTAGTAACACCGTTACTAACCCGAAAGAGGATCTAAAAGGTATTACCACTCGAAGTGGTGTAGCTTACAAGGGACCCACGATTCCTATTACTTCTTCTTCTCCTAAAGTAATGGAACGTGATACCGAGGTCACAAAGGACACGATGCATCCTACTAATAACGGAAGCACCGAAGACGTCCCACCTCCGGTTGTCCCTATTGTCAATCATGAATCAATCTCTGAACCTGCAAATGCTCCAGTTAGTGCCTCAAGGCCTAACCAAAAAGCATCAATTCCATTTCCTTCAAGAAGAAATGATGAAAGACGTCGTGAGAAAGCTAACGACCAAATTGAGAAATTCTATGAAATCTTTCAGTTTTGAGTTATCAAATTAGCTTTACGAAGCCCTTTGATGCTCATGCCAAATTCGCTTTACTCAAAAAACTTAATCTCGGGAAACAAGGAAAAGTTGAGTGAAATGGCTAGAACCCCATTGAACGAGAATTGCTCAGCCGTCATCCTAAACAAGTTACCAAAGAAACTTGGAGACCCTGGCCGATTTCTCATTCCTTGTGAATTTTCCGGGATTAATACATGCAACGCCTTGGCCGATCTTGGTGCAAGCATTAATCTTATGCCATATTCCGTCTGGAAAACTCTCTCTCTTTCCGAACTAACCCCGACTTGCATGACGCTTGAATTAGCGGACCGTTCAATCTCTGAACCAATCGGTATCGCTGAAGACGTCTATGTGACGGTAGGGAAGTTCCAATTTCCTGCAGATTTCGTAGTCGTCGATTTTGAGCCAGACCCCCGAGTACCTCTAATTCTCGGGAGGAGTTTCTTAAAGACAAGTCGTGCATTAATCGATGTATACGAAGGTGAAATAACCCTTCGTGTTGGCAGAGAGGCCATTACATTCAATCTGGACCAAACTTCGAGATACACGGCTGACTACAATCATATGACTGCAAACCGAATTGACGTCATTGATATGGCTTGTGAAGAATACTCTCAAGAAGTTCTTGGTTTCTCTGATGTGATCTCGAGTGGCAATCCCACTCCTTACTATGATCCAATCGTCTCTACTTCTTCTCCAACCTTAACTCCATTCGGGGACAGTGACTTTCTCCTTTTCGAAGAAGCCGACTCTTTTCTTGCTTTAGAGGATGATCCAACTTCACCGGAAGTTGATCCAACTTATTATGACCCTGAAGGGGACATACTTCTCCTCGAAGCAATTCTCAACAGTGAACCACTCCCACCTCAAGGAAATTACTTTCCTGAAAATCGAAAAGATCTTAAGATTTGTGAAGCAAATCATGAAAATTCTTCCGTTAATGAGCCCCCTGAGCTTGAACTCAAGGACTTGCCACCTCATTTGGAATATGCATTTTTGGAGGGTGACGACAAGTTACCCGTCATTATTGCAAAAGACTTGAAAAATGAGGAAAAGGCAGCTCTAATCGAGGTTCTTAAGTCCCACAAGCGAGCCATCGCTTGGAAACTTTCAGATATCAAGGGTATCAACCCAGAGTTTTGTACACACAAAATTCTCATGGAAGAGGACTACGAACCTACGGTTCAGCATCAAAGACGGGTGAATCCAAAAATCCACGACGTCATCAAGAAAGAAGTTGAAAAGCTTCTTGACGCCGGATTGATTTATCCGATCTCTGACAGTCCATGGGTAAGCCCGGTGCATTGTGTACCAAAGAAGGGTGGCATGACCGTCGTGAAAAATGATGAGAATGATCTTATACCGACTCGATTGGTCACAGGGTGGAGAGTGTGCATCGACTACAGAAAGTTGAATGAGGCTACCCGAAAGGACCACTTCCCACTTCCCTTCATGGATCAAATGCTCGAAAGACTCGCAGGAAACAATTCCTATTGTTTCCTCGATTGGCTTTTCGGTTATTACCAGATTCCCATAGACCGAAGGACCAAGAAAAGACACCCTTTACTTGCCCATACGGAAACATCTTGCATATCGGCGCATGCCTTTTGGTCATGCAATGCACCTGCACTTCCAACGAAGTATGATGGCAATCTTTCATGACATGGATCGAAAAAACGATGGAAAAAAAAGGTTAAGGATGACTTTTCAGTCTTCGGGATTCCCTTTCTCAACATGCCTATCCCACTTGACAAAATGTTGAAACGGTGTGAAGACCCCAATTGACCTCACTGGAAAAAGTCATTTCATGTAAAAGAAGGCATTGTACCTGGACACAAAATCTCTAAATCAGGAATTGAGGTCGATCGAGCAAAAGTTGACGTTATCGCCAAGCTCCCTCACCCGACTACTGTGAAAGGTGTCCGAAGTTTTCTTGGGCACGCCGGTTTTTACCGACGATTCATACAAGACTTCTCCAAAATAGCCCGCCCAATGACTCATTTGCTTGAAAAAGAGACTCCCCGCAATTTTCTTTTTCTCCACAAAAAGAGTGTATCGAATCTATAATACACTTAAAAGAAAACTGACTGAGGCCCGATTTTTAATTGCTAGTCGACTGGGAGCTCTTGCCCCTTCGAACTCATTGTTGAATGCAAGTGATTTTGCAAATGGGGCAGTCCTTAGTGGGCAACAAAGAACAAGCATTTCCAACCAATCCACTATGCCAGCAAAACCATGACTGAAGCTCAAGCACACTACACTACGACCGAAAAAGAATTACTTGCGGTAGTGTACGCTTTTGAGAAGTTTCGGTCGTATCTTGTTTTGTCTAAAAGCATAGTGTATACCGACCATTCTGCTATAAAGTATCTCTTCGCTAAGAAAGATGCTAAGCCAAGACTGATGCGGTGGATCCTTTTGCTCCAAGAATTTGATGTTATCATACGAGACAAAAAAGGAGCAGAAAATCTGGCCGCCGATCATCTTTCCAGACTTGAGAACCCTCATGCAAATATAAACTCGAGAACAAGAAACACTGAAACATTCCTCACGAAACTCTTTGATCGTGCACAACGTGTTGATAGTACCCCATGGTTTGCAGATTTCGCAAACTACCATGCGGGGAACTTCGTTGTCAAGGGAATGTCATCCCAACAGAAAAACAAGTTTTTCAAAGATGTCAAACACTATTTCTGGGATGACCCCTTCTTGTTCAAAATCTGTGCGGATCAAATGATCCGGCGGTGTGTGCACGGTAAAGAAGCAGCCCATATGTATAGGTATCTATATATAATACCAGTATTGACGCTCAAGAGAGTAAATGAGAAATCAAAAAGTACACGAAAATCAGAGTAATCAATATTTATATAACGGGCCGATATAAGGTAAATAGTAAGACGTCATAAATAGACGTAAGAGAGCGAAATCATAAGCAAGTATTAAATACTCGTTACCCATGTAATAGAAGTAGAGATGCATAAGAGAGCATATAAGGAATCAGGGAGCATGCGCGCGCGGATATCAGATAAATCAAGGAGAAACTCTAAATTTTTAAAACATGGTCATAGTCTAGGTTTTGAAAACGACCTAGTTCTCTATGACCTGAGCTCTGATACCAATCTGTAGCACCCCTAAAATTTCAACAACGCAGCGGAATACCACTTGGGGTGCTACTTCATAGTCCATACGCACAAGTGACAGAAAACGACCTTAAAAGAGACGTTTAAGATAAATTTCACATTTGATATATTAAAATCAGAGTTTACAAAGGATCCCATTTATAATGCAACATAAAACATTTTTTAAACGTTTATTGAATGGTACTCAAGATATTAAGCCTTCAAAAATATATATCCGCGCGACTCAACTGCTCCCAATGCTCCACTAGCAAAATAATAACCTGAGAAAATAAATGCTAAAACGTCAACAATAATGTTGGTGAATTCATAGGTTTAGGTAAAGGCAGTGTTGAAATAATTCAAGAAATATTTCATTAGAAAAAGTAGCGTTACAACATTTAAAAGTATCAGTTCCGAAATCCAAGTAGTGCTTTAATAAATCAGGAAATGTTAATGAAATCAAACAGTTTCGTGGACCACAAGATTTAAGTAATGGTGGACTAAGTACGTATTCCGAAGTCCAAAAACAGGTAATGTAGACAAGAGAAACAAATTCACCAAGTCTAAGTATATATTATTGCACTAAGCTCATGACACCGAACCTTAACGTAATAAACTGTAATCAAACCAGTACTCGAGGTTTGTGCCCCAACACGGATACAGATGTTACAAAAACATCCTACGAATTTTCTTAATACAGATGTTGCCAAACATCCTACGAATTTTCTTCAAATGTTAAATGCGTCAATGGTCAACTAGAAACCACAGCCCAGACGGGGATGGTCAGTCCCGATAGATCTATCCATAACACTAGCGTATACCCAGCAGGTAATTAACGGTTCATGATAAAAGGGGACTTAAATGGCAATACGGTAACTTAGGCAATAATGTAATCAGGAAATAGCATACAGTTTTGAAAACACTTGTGTCCAAAGAAATCAAGCATGTAATCTCCCCCGTATTTAATAAAGCAAGTAGTAGAAAAAGGGGCTACGAACTCACCTTGAGTGAATGGTAATCAACAAGTATTCACAATAGAAAATGCGTCACGCTTACGATCGAATGCAACCTAATCCAATATAGGTCGTATAAGTACTAAACACTTTTTATGAGCGTAACTATACCAAAATGTAAAGGAGGAATTAAAGTATTAAGGGTTTGTACAATGGGCAACAGGACACCTTTGAGAATATAATGGGAGTGAGGGAGTGGATGATATCCGCGACTGACTCAGAGTGATGGTGCGGCCTCAAGGAAAAAGGTGTGCCCTGTGTGTGTAGGGTCGGAGGGTGTGGGGGGTGGGGTTGGGGGTGGTGTGGGTTGGGTTGGGGGGGGAGGGTGGTTTGGTTGATGTGTGGGGGGTGTGGGTGGGTTTGTTGGGGAAGAGGTGATGTGGTTTGAGAGTGTTTGTGTTGTGTGTTACTTGTGTGTGGTGGTAGGAGATGGGAATTAATTATCATGATCTCGAAGTTATGTCATAAGGAGACTCGGCATTTTCTTGAGCATCCTGAGTCTTTGAATCAACTTCATCCATTATCTTCTCAAAGGTGACCTGTTCCATAGCTACAAACCCATCATCCTTTACTTCCTCCTTAACATTTTGGTCTAGTACCTACATAAACTTGTTAGGTAAACATTGTGAATTTGTAATAAGGTTGAGGATCGACATTCGCTGCCCCTAAGAAGACTGGGTATGATTATCCAGTCTCCTTAAAAAGTTAGAACTTTTAGGACTCTTTTAAGGTGTGTGTTTATAATAAGGGATGGAGAGATTGAGTGAAAAGTTTTGTGGGGTGGTGAGACATTGTCCCACTGGAATAGTCGAGTATTGGAGAGTATATGTTCATTATGAAGTGGGTAATTTTGGGTAGAGATATTTTGCTGGCCAAAGAGACTGGTATGATTAGCCATCCCGCTCAAAGTTTAAGACTTTGGGACCTTTCATTAAGTTATGGGGTACATTGAGTTGAGTGAGTACAATTCATAAGAGGCAACTTTTAAGCATAAGGGTTAATCCCAGCAAAGTCTAGAGATTTTAACAAGCATTTCTCAGGCCTTTAGTATCATCCCCTGAGTGCAGACACAAAGTGTATAGAAGATATGGGAATATAAGTGCTGACTTCTGACTCATTAAATAGGTCGGGGTTAGCCATATAACTACACACTCCTCTTAGAGAAGTTTGAGAGTGGTTTCTTTCAATGCCCCTTATATTTAAAATACTGTTACCTTTTATGCTTCAACGTCTTAAGGGCTGGTTACCTTTTTCCTCCCTGGATACCCCTGCTCCTCTGCCAACTTAGAGGCTACTAGACTCTTGGTGGCGTTAGCGGTGGCCACTGTGACCTCAGCGTTTGATAAAACAAAAATTAATTAAAAACTTGAAAAAAAAAAAAAGTTTTTTTTTCCCTCATACCACTTTTTTTCTTTGGAAGGATAGACCTTTACCTTTAAGGAGATGTTTGGTTTGGAAGAATGTGGATTACTCTTCTTCTTTGTCTTCAGTTCAGTTGTTTCTTTGGCTTGAGTGATAGAGCACAAAGGCCCAGACAAGTACTTATCAGCTTGTCCAATCAGCATTCACCTCCCCAGTGGAGGGATCATAGAACTGTTTCAGGCTCTTTTCAGAAAGTTTAGCTACTTTTAACATGTGGAATTAAAGAACCTCAAATGCTAATGGTTTTTGAAAGAAGTATTTGTTAATGGTGGTGAGTTTTACAAGAGTGAGATCATTGCTGATATAAATTCACACCTCCTAATCAATTTTTTTCAAAATACCATGATACGAAAAACCTTGTATAGCAAATATTTGTTTCCCTGTTCTTCTTCCCATTTTGAAGCTTATGAGTCAAGTCTAAGAAAATAATCGCCCCAATGTCAATCTCCAACCCCCAGATGTGAGACAATATAGCAATTGATCTGTTGCTAAAGTGTACATATGTGTACATTAGATCCTTATGCCACCCACCCAAATACAATGACAATATATTGCATGAATAGTTTCCAAATGGGTGTAAAATACTTCATCTTTAAGGGTGAAGAATTAACAAGGGATATGGATGAAAGGGATGTTTATCTTTGTTAAATGAAACCCAAAAGTCGCTAGTGCCTAGCCCTGTAACTACGCATCTCCTTCGGAGAAGACACACAAAGCATCCATATAAATGGCGGCCAATAGGACAGATAATCAACTCAAACCTCTGCGAAAAGGACAGGTTAGTATCCCACCATGAAAGTTGAGAATGTGATGGTCTTGGTCTCTCTTCAACCTCTGCGTATACCAAAAACAAAAAAAAAAAAAACCATAAGGTATTTCATCATACATTCGAAGGTGAAAAAATTACAGGGCTCTTATTAGTTCGCACTCATAACAATGTTAGAGGATGCAAAAGTATAGACTCTGAACTGGTCGGCTCTCTAAAGCTTACTCTCTGCTCTTGAGGTTAGACCTCATGGATAACTGAAACGCTATTTCACACATATATGCTACTCAACACATGCCATAAAGTATACTCTACTAGAGAGCGACACGCGTACACGATACGAAGGCCTTCACTTAGATGTACGGCGAGCAACGACACAGCAGTGTATGGAAGGATTACATAGCTAATAGGAATGCTGCGACTCTCTCTGGCCCTTATAGGTCCTAAGCGCGATCTGATAGAATGATTAACAGGACCCTTCTATGTCACTAGTTTCGGTAGGACATGCCACGACCAACTCTGCTGATCATGTCTCTGAGTGAAGGTACTAGAACCATACATGCTTCCCTGATAAAGCCAACTCATTCAACCCCCATATGCACATCTCCATAAAGAGATGAGCTAACTCTACTACAAGTTTAATCAGCTAGATTCCAGCATAACCAAGCATGTCCTGATTCCATTCAGTCTACGTGTCCCTTATAGTTACTAACACACACAAAATAACAGCTGCCTGGCATAACACCAGAAGCTCTGAAAGATACTCTTCCTCAGTTGCTTAAGGACTCCATCAAAAGTTCTATTTTAGAATCCATTGCAGAGTAGTTACCTCAGGTTGAGGCATAGGTTCAGAAGAACTTACAAGATCAGTTACCTAACTTTCTTCTGAAACCAATGTACAAAGAGTTTAATGTCTTCAACAAACTAGAGAGCCATAGAATATGTATTTACTTTAGTAGAGCTATGCAAATCCCTTCACAACAAAATGAGGAAATCCATCAGACTGGAGGTCCGAAAAGGGATGAAAGAAGTTCGGGACAAGCTCTTTTTTTGTGCATCCACTGTAGACACAAACTCCTAAAATGTTCAGGATCTTTGGATCATGTTTAAGGACATGGTTTTCCTCCTCAAAGCAGCATAAGTCTTTAAAAAGGCTAATGCTGAGGGGGAGAAGTGGGAGAAAAACAACCCTGAATCACCTGCTGAAGAAAAAGATGCTCAACACCCTGATCAAACTAATAGGGAGCAAGACTCAGGGGCCACCACTGTTGCTATTGTTTAGGGGGAGCAACCATCAGCTCAAGTTGTACCAAATACAGGACAAGCTCCCCCTGTCAATGAAGAAAATGCTCTGGTTCTTCATACCTTAAAAGAAAAGAGCTCAGAGGAAGACACTTTAGGAAAGAAAGAAACTGATAACGAACCTCCACCCAAGAAACTGATGTTCTTAATTTCATCATCATCAATTCCATCACCAACTCCTCTAAAGTCTATCATGCCTGAACCTCCTAAATATACTGAAGCTGTCAAAATGACACTGGCTCAAATCACTGAACATCTCTCTAAGACCACATCATCCATCTTCTCTCCTACTCCTCCAAGAGAGCCAACTCCTCCCAAAGATGAATCTAAAGGGAAAGGTATTGCTACTGAAGAGCCACTAAAGGATATCATGCCTTTCATGGAAGAAGGAGGCTCAGTTCCCAAAATATCAAGTCTCAAGTAATTTGTCATTCTAGAGGGACCACTGAGTCAGGAGAAAGTCATAGCTTAGCTTAAGGAGATGAAAAGATTAGCTGATCTAAAGGTTAACGAAGAGAGCAGTCTGAAATTATCAAAAAAGAAAATCTTAAACCCTGCTACAATTAGGGCTTAGACTCAGAAGATGGCTGAGCATGAGGCTAAGAGGCAAAAGATGCTTGTTGAATACAACCATCAAATCTCCTTCAGAGCAGATCAACTGCCAATCACAAAGATCATCTATGTTGTCAATCCAAATAAGGAAGGAACTATGAAGATCACCACAGGTGATACTCCTCTTAATCTTATTATCCATCCTAACTTCAGACTAAAGACGTTGGGTTTCAAGGTAAATAACTGGAAGTTCATCCCTAGCATCAAAAAAATCTAGGGAAATCAAACGTTATGCTATTTGCAGAGTCTAAGAACAAAAATTCCAGGGGTCATAAACCAGGCAAAGAAGCTAGAACTTCCTCCACCTCCAGTACTTGCAACCTTTGGAATGACAGCTGAAGACAAGAAAAGGAAAAGGACAGAGTTTCTTAAAGAAGTCTTTGTGACTGAAAACATCATAGTTGATGGGATGCAGAGGAACCTAATTCCTCCCCTAGGGTCATGTCAATCGAAGGCCTTGTCATCAACGAACCTGAGCCAGGAATCTTATTCATGAATAGGGATACGGATATAGCCTTCCAAAGAGAAAGTGAGTTTCATTTGACACCTAATGTTCAGCTAATTTGAATTCAGAACCAAATCAAAGTTGACTCAGAGATTACTGATGAGATGTTCAGAAAGATGATGTATGTAATAGAGGCTAGGAGTGATTGTATAGGGGCTAGGAAGATTTTAGAAAAGAACTTAGATAATTTGGGCTAAAAAGTAATGAAATCAGTGAAGTTACTTTTGTTAATCTTTCTGTCAATTATATGTAAGAAGAAGATGTGTACTTACTTACTATAATTATTACTTAGCATAATTTATATTCAAATAGGGAGAGATTGTTGGGTCGATTCAGAGCCTAGTAATCAGCGCCTAAATTTAAACAAAAATTAGGCTAAGTATTGAAGAACCTATGAGTGACAGACTCAGATGTAATGAAAGGACTCTCTGAGTGCAAAGCCTCAAAGAGGAACATCAGACGTATTCGAGTCAAAGACATCGTCAAGGAAGTCGAAAGATACCTAAGACATGACTCGTCAACTGGATGGGATATCATCTGGTATGTACAAGAAATATGTTGAGGTTCTAAGGAGAGTCAGAGGTGGCAATACTCCTGACTATCCTATTACCATTTCAAAGAAGACAAGATGAGCTTAATTGTTCTCTAAAGTTTAGAGGAAAAACACAATACCTCCTAAAAGGCGCGACAAAAGTGTATTTTGAAGATGTATTGTAGCCAAGCGGGACGAGGAGTTGGTGACGAAGCTTATGAGTGAGAGATGAGGTTATGCATAACTGTTCACTAAAGTATGAGCGGGTAGTTTCCAAGATTGGACGTGTATTAAAATACCTCGAATGTACTCACTAGATCCTTTACACATCTCAACTGCCCCACTAAGGTACGCAACATCCGTATTAGTATAAATAAGATAAATGATGTAAGAGAGTACATCTATCGTGTTTTTATTGTTTTTTTGTTATATAGGCATTTTTTACCTTTGTTGAACATACACAGTAGAACTCTGAACCTATACACCTGTGCTGTATATGTTTGCTTGTAAACTAGAATACTCTATTCAAGTTTACTTGATCTAAGGTGTGATCATACATTTCATCACTTGACGATTCCATAGCACATGTAAATACTTTATTCTTAATCAAATAAAGAATTAACGATGAAAATTATTACTTTTTAATTAACATAATGATAATTGTTTATCCATATAGACGTGTAAATTGGGACTTTCAGGTACGGTTTCAAAGCTTATTTGGTATGGTTTTTTAATAAACCGCACTAAGTATGTTTTTTCAAAAAAAATAATATATATACACGTTTCTTTTCCAACAGACCCAAACCTGTTTTAAAACTTGTAACCCAATTTTTAACCAAACACTACCCGCATTATCTTTTGCAGCAAACTCAATCATTACGCGGCATACACAAACAATTTATCAACAAACTTAACATTCAACATAAAAATCTACCAACACAACAATTATTGGATTATGTTAGTTGGATTAGCTACTATACGACTAGAAATGTGTGAGCCTATTGGGGGAAAAAGAAAAAAAATTAGCTGAATTTAGAAACATGAAAAAGATCATTTAGTGGAATTTAGAAACTTACAATAAGGAATGTTAATGGACTAAGGATAAGTGCGATTAGTTCTTACGGGAGTTTACTTTGGTTGTCGTCGAAGACAGTCATAAATATATCCGCACCAATCGATATCTGAGATTACAGAATCTTTACGGAGGCGTTTGACCACATCCAAACATATCTGCCCCTTCAACCCGTCAGCCTTACCCATCGTATTCGTAAGCAACGTAAGAAAGTTAACTTTGAAAAGAAAGTTAATTTCTTTAGCAGCAACCAACTTCCGAGCAATATCATTAACTCGGAGATTCCTTAATTCTAAAGGATGAAATTGACCAACCCATAACTTTACAAACTCATGGTCGGCTTCTCTTTCATCCAAGTCAAACAATGAGTAACCGCCAACAGGAACACCTAACATAATCATGAAATTTTTTATGAGCAGTACTCTCAATTTATCACCAGTATCCAAGCTCAACATGTAATTTTCGAACTTGGACACAACAAACCATCCCAACTTCGATGGGAGTTGGTCTATGGAAACATTGTGTAGAGAACTAAAACCTATATCGGTCAAAAACCTCAAAATGTCAACCTGATTTTTATAAGCAGACAAAGGGCAGAAGAGTTGTCCTTGCAACAATAAAGAAGGAAAAGTCAAGAGATACTCTTCAAGTGTAGCTTGTGTAACATTTCTCAATTTTAGGTCATTTTACGATGCCTATTATTCGTCATTATTTATTTTGGTCCCATACGCCCTTACTTTTGATATTTACTTTTAAGTTAAATCGCGTAGACTAGAAATAATCAATTGAGGTGAACGGCCGTCAAATAAATTAAGGTATGCATCAACCAAGTAATATATAATTATTAAGAAGATAATTATGTACTTTGCGTATTTTATTTTTATTGGTCACGTAAAAGGCTTACGTTTCGCAATAAAAAAAATACGTTTGGACACACCCCGGAAATACCTAGACTTACCAAGACTCAAACCAATACCCACTTTTATAACCTTAACACAAAATTTAATCAATTGTTGTGTCAAATGCTACTAGGGGCCGGTTACACACACACACACTCCTAAGAAATCCTTAAAATCTCCTAATGATCCTTACAAGTACATGTACATCTTAATTCTCATTAATGCTTGTCCTAATTGTTCCCACTAAGCCATTACACAATGGGCAAAGACCATTTGGCCACCCTTTTGCCCTTTTGGTTTCGGCAACATGCATGTATATACCTAAATCCCTAAGACTTTCATAATCTTGCTAAATCTTGTACATCATGCAAGTAATTAAGGATTGTACTTAGTGGTTTAGCCAAAACAATGGGAAACTAACTAGAAACCACAAAACCATGCACCTTAGGATCGGTTTTGGTTTGTTTAAGGAACTAGGAAAGTTAACTAGTTCTTTGCCTATAAATACACACTCATATCTTACCATTTGACACTCTTACAACATACACACACTCAAACAAGAAAACACATAATTGTGTCTAGTGTTCGGGTCACCAAACGCAAGCAAACACTCTCCTTGATTTCATTCGAACCCACAAACTATCCTATATAACAAACAAATTCCATAAAGAGTTACACGACAAGTTCTTGGGGTTTTACGATCTTGGATCTTAGGTTAATTACTGGTCGTGGTAGAACGCATTCGGGTTGCCATACTTCTCGTTCCAACACATAACCAAGTCGCTAGGACCTTTGTAAGTCACGTTCAAACCTATAGCAATCATATTATGCGTGTTCTTTTTCGTGTTAACTAGTTACATGTCACGTATGTATATGAGTGGAGCACTAGCTTAAAAACACGCATGATAAGTGCCAAAAATGGACGTGTTATACGCAATGTGATTGCGTATAACAACTTGTGTGGTGATAAAACATAGATAAACGCATAACACGAGGATTTATAACGAGCAAAACATTAAACCTTTCGTTATAAAAAGAACTTGGACCCCAACGCAAATAATAACCTTTATACATAAATTTATACGACATCACACGTAAACTTTTAACATAAGCGATGGACTATGGCCTTAGTAAATGCAAATGGGATACGTTGTGAATCCCTTGCATGAAAAACCCGACGTGGGTATACGTTAAACACGCGGATTTTTTGTCACGAGGACTTATCGAACCCTATGTAGGTTTTCCAAGAGACTAATGGGCCAAGTGTTCACTCGTGTAAACCAAAACGAGTCCACATACGGGCCCAACCGGCCCAACGAGCCCAACTATGGAGCCACGGCTTAAAAATAAGCTCATTCGAGCTTATTGATTGACCTAGAAATCTAGTGAACTCATATCGCGATATACATGCTCAAGCAAAGCCCCTATTGGGCCTTTAGTCGCGTCCAAAGCCAAACGGGCCTAATGGCCCATGTTCGAACCCAACGGACCTCACACGGCGAAGCCTCAGCTTATAAATAAGCTCTACGAGCGTATTTAGAAGCCTATAGCGCTTATTTAATTCAAATGGGCCTTGCCATATTGTGTGAAACCCAACCCAACTCTTGATGGGCCTACTAGCCCACTAACGAACCCAACAAAAGCCATAAGCTCTCAATAAGCTTAAACAGCTTATTGGTAAACCCATGTAAGCTAAATGGGCTTAATAGACCTAGGTAAAGCCAATTGACCCTAATGGGCCAAGTCAAACCATTTAAAAACCAAACGAACCTCTAACGGGCCTTCTAGCCCATTAACGGGCCCAAAATAAGCGAATAAGCTCACAATAAGCTTGGGCAGCTTATTGGTGATCTTATGAGAGCTCAATGAGCTTAATGGACTTAATTACACTTAATGGACCCAAATGGACCCAACCGAAAAGCCTAAAACCCTTTTCGGGCCTTAAATGGGCCCAACGGCCCACTAACTAGTGCTTATTTGCTTATTGGGATAAGCTGAAACGAAAACAGACCAAAGAGGCTTAATAAGGACAGAAAATAAGCTAAAATTCCTAAGAAACTCTTGAGGTACTTATCGGGTCGAGTTGTTGGGCTTGCGAGCCCAATAAGCTCGAAATAAGCTACAATAAGCTCCCCGAGCTTATTTACAGCTTATCAGGCCCCACTGAGCTTATTGAGGACCCTTGGACTTATTAAAACCATAACGGACCTTTAAAACGCTAAACGGACCTTAACGGGCCCAATAAGGCCCGTTAAGCCAAAAATAAGCTCGATGAGCTTATTTATAAGCCCAAAGCAGTGTTGATAACTTATTTGGACCTAACAAAATGAAATGCCACTTGTTGGGATTTAATTGGAATAGAAATGCAATTTTTACAAAGTCGGAGGACTAAAAGTGTAAATTTACAAACTATAGGGTCAAAACTGTAAATTGCTAAAGTTAACAAGCCCAGGGACTGTTTCTGTCAATTCTGGAAACTTAGGGGCTGTTTCAAACTTATAAGGACCTAAAATGTAACCTTGTAAAGTTTAGGGACTAAAAGTGTAATTAATGAAACTTGGGGGTTTAAAATGTAAATAAAGTATATTTATAAACCCAGGGGCTGTTTTGTATTTATAAGAAACTCAAGGGTGTTTTATAAACAAAAGTGATTGTTGTGAACACTTAACGAATCGGACAAGTAATATAATTATCGTATATTATAACAAGTTAAACCACGACTTAATAAATATGGATATTTATTAATAAACGTTTACACGTATACTAGATCGTGTGAAATCGTATACTTTTCCAAGAGCCATCAAACGGATGTAATTACATTAAGCACGTACACCACCACACAAGTGATAACAGTATATATAAATTAGCAAATGATTTTAGTTTATACATTGAAGTCTTTAGCCTAAACTGTAGACTAAGACTGGCCGTATTTACTTAGGTATTTGACGGTG
>BQNB010021832.1:0-63739 GCA_026074375.1 Tanacetum coccineum | reverse complement strand
ATGACATTTTCAGTCCTTTTAGTTATAAGTTTCAGAAAGTTACGATATATACCCCTTGCATGGAATACTTTTTGCAAAACAAGTCCAAAATGCCATGCAAGCTTATTTTAACATTCCAAAAGACATTTGCAATATGAATATTTAACGCAACAAAAGTTTGAAACAACGATTCGTTAAGCCGGAAATCAAAACAGGTCGTTTTAGGGTTTTATAACGAAAACACGTAGGTTTTTAATTCAAATTCCTTCAAGACTTGATAAAGTGGTTATAATAACATTAGTTAGGCATGTTAGGATAGAGTATAACAATATTTAACCATTATAACATTTAGTTTTAAGAAAAACATAAAATTAGGGTTTCGGGTGTATGGTTTTGGATCAAAATGGAAATTGAGCATGAATTGAGTTATAAAACTTTAACAAGAGTTTATTTAGGATCATATGAACATTATAAAGGTGTAGGAGCAGAAGTAGAACATCCAGAACCTGGGTTTGAGCTTCAAGGAGCAAAAATGGTGGAAATGGGTCGTTTCAGGCAGTATTTCCACTCGTACGCCTTGTGTCTTGTTCCCGGGGCTTTAAATCTTCAAATCTTCACTTGTATGATCTTCTTAGATGATCATAGGATCATATGGAGTAGAGAATGTTTGCTCAATTAGGTTATAGAAAGATGAAGGTGGGTGCGAGTTGTAATGAGGGTTTTGTGCCTCTATTTATACTCGAATGAAGGCAAGGGGGTTAAGGTAGCTTATGATTCTAATCAAGACATGTGTGAGGGCTATATTTTGATGTGTTGAAGCTATGAAATCAGTTGTGGAGGTCTAGAGGCTAGGTTGAAGGTGTTGGACACCTTTGTTGGCTGCCGCGGCTGAAGTAGCAAAAAGGGGGGTCATGTGGCTTCATTTGAGGCCATATAAATGTTATAGCAGGTGCATAAGCTGCTTAGAAGGGTTAAGGTGCTTGTCATGGAGGTGCTTGCACATGGGTGGAGTTTAAAATGGGTTAAAATGAGCCAAATCTAGCCGCGGGTCTGTTTTGGTATCATAGGGCTTGAATTCAAGTTCTTTACTAATATTTCATGGGCATTGATCAAGGAATGATAGAAACATGATCTCATGGTTTGTATTAAGGCTTATTATTGGAAATTAGCAAGTGGTTTGGGTTAAAACGGGTTGAAATTGAGTAAATAAGGTCGCGGGTTCATATAGGGCTCGTTAGGGTTTCTTTGACTTTTCTTGGCTTATAATTCTTGTATAATGGATCAAGGTTGATAGAATATTGATTTTAGGCATTGTATAAAGGATTATTAATGAACATTGAGTGGTGGTTTAGGGCTTGTAATGGGTTCATTAGGGTTTTCTAAGCTTCAATCTCTTGTTTATTGCTAAAATGAAGATAGATAATGAATTGTAAACTCATATTATGAGTTTACAATGGTTCTTGGTTGATTGTTCGGGATTAAAACGGTCAAAAATGAGTAAACGAGTCGAATGATCCATTTAGGTACGTTTAGGGTTTCTCGGATTCAATTTTTGTATAAAGGATATGAGATGATGAAATAATGATGAAAATAGGATTGACATAATTGTAAAATAAGTTATTACAACTTATTTGAGTGTTGGTTGAGGTTTAAAATGGATAAAAACGAAGAAACGGGTCATAGTGTAGTATTTAGCTCGGGTTAGGGTTTCTGAGTTTTGAATTAGGGTTTTGAGTGTAAAAATGTGTATGAAAGCTTATGAATGGAATAATTAGGGATTACACATTGTATATTGAGTGTAGTTGCTTGCACAAGAGTGGTGGTGAAGAAACTGGAATGAAAACGGAGGTAAAACGGCTATTTTGGATGTCATGCTTAATGACTTGTACATTGTGCTTTGAAAACTTGTACTTGACTTGGAGGGAGTTTATATTTCAAATGAGATGTTATATTACTTGTATATATGCTTTAGTAGCTTGTACATTCACTTTAGATATTAACCCTTCATGGAATTTAGGGTTTAGAGGTATACGATAACGGTTTAAAGCCCGTTTTGATATAACGTTGCGAATGGTACATTATAGGAATAATGTACTTTGTAATAAGGATATGATGATATTGACTTGACATATTGTGATGTTTGCTTGACATATATGAAGACAGGATGGCCATAGATAGGTTGTGTGAGCTCGTCTACTTTAGTTATGTAAGTTACATGAATAATTGACAATACAACTAATGCAATAAAGCGAAAAATTTCCCCGTACAATTATGATAATAGAAAAATAGGTATTGTATTTGATGAAAATTCTTGGGTTGTTATAGTTGTAGTTAGGATTCGTTGTATGTTATATGTGTGATTATTTTTCTCGAGTCACTACTTTACTTAAGGTGAGTCTCATAGCCCATATTTTACTTGTTTTGAACTATTTTTGGGGGAGAATACATGCTCGTCTACAAACATGTTTTCTTGCCTGGTTATAAACTTGTTTACCTGCTCATTTACAAACTCGGCATTGTATGTGTTATATGTCATACACACTTGAAATCTTGTGGTCCACACCAATTTTATTAATGTCGTTACAGAAAACACGTTTCAGGAATACTGTGAGTGGAGCAGTAGTTACAAAACACATTTCATGATACTGTGAGTGAATCAGTAGTCACAAAAACTTTTCAAAATATTGTGAGTGAAGCAGTAGTCGTAAAACACTTTTCATGATATTGTGAGTGAAGCAGTAGTCACAAAACATTTTTCATGATATTATGAGTGAAGCAGTAGTCACATAACACTTTTCATGATACTGTGAGTGAAGCAGTAGTCACAAAAAGCTTTTCATGATATTGTGAGTGAAGCAGTACTCACATAACACTTTTCATGATACTATGAGTGAAGCAGTAGTCACAAAACACTTTTCATGATATTTTGAGTAAAGCAGTAGTTGTTAAACACTTTTCATGATACTGTGAGTGAAGCAGTAGTCACAAAACACTTTCATTATACTATGAGTGAAGAAGTAGTCACAAAACACTTTTCATGATACTGTTAGTGAAGAAGTAGTTACTAAACACTTTTGGTTTCTCGTAAATACTTTACTTAAATCTATGAACTCACCAACTTTCTTATAACATAAGTCTTTCACGTGCATAATCAATAAACTTTCATACATGCTCATTCAATGTAATGATTTCTAAATCAATACTAAAACTCTTCCAAGACATTGTGAGTTGCATAATAGTCTCTAAAACTCTTCTAAGACATTATGTTGACCCAATGGACCCCTCTAAAACACTTCAAGACGTTGGTGAGTTACACAATGGTTTCTAAAACTTTTCCAAGATATTGTGGGTGATACAATGGTTGTAACAACTCACATTTTCACACCTTTTTACATCAATAAACATCTAATTATTTAGTTTAAACTTTTACGCGTTCACTTTAAATTTCCAACGTTTAGCTAAATCGCGTAAACTAAAAATCAACATTCAACGTGAACGGACATCAAACAATTAAAAGTTTACGTTAAGCAAGTGTTAAATAATTATTTAGAGGATAATTATTAACTTTGCACATTTTATTTTTATTGGTTACGTAAAGTGTTTACGTTTCGCGATAAAATACGTTTAGCGATTCACGAACACCAAAATTTATCTCCTAAATCAATACCCATTATTATAACCAATACTCAAAGTTTTATAAAACTTCACCTATGTTCATCACATTAGCCGAATTTACACATATAGAAACCAACTAGAACATACACATTTCAAGTATACACTTTATATTTAAACTACACCTTAAGAACTTCAAGTATTACAAGTATTTTACCACAAAAGATCAAAGACACCAACTAGTTCATTCCCCCTCCTATATTTCGTGGGATGCTTCCCATTTAGGGGACCAAAGCTCACATGTTTACTAGCTAAAAGTCTTGAATAAACCTCAAACTTATTAACCATAAGTACATGACTAGTAGAATTGACCAAAGACCTTCCTTAAACCCCTCCTCATGTTTCCCTTGGTCTTGGTCTTGCTACAAGTGGTCTTGACTAGTCCTTGGCATATATATACTAGCATACTCATAAAGAGATAAAACACATATACATTTACTTAACTAAAAACCAACAAAACCTCTCTTGTTTCTCCTCTCTTAGCCATGGCAAGAAACAAACACCTATACACAATCCATATAATTTATTTTACCAAATATACAAGTGTTCTCACATCATACCTAAGACATTCGAAGATATATTGAAGGGTTGGTTAAGCATTTAAAAGGTTTAAGCAAGAAAATGCAAGATTATGGTTTCATGTCAAATTAGGGTTTTCTAAGTCTTGGAAGCTTGGGTTTGATTGCTAAACTAGGGTTTAGATCTTGTTACTCTTCATCATACTTTATTTTAAGGTCATCTAAAAACCCTACACTCCTTACATTTGTGATTTATGTGTATATAATGGTCTATGTATAAATCACCATCAGGAAACTTATTAAATTGTAAAATGGATTTTACACTTATTATGATTTGGTATACTTTACATATTCTATAGGATGTTAATATCATGTGGGAATGGAAGTATAAGTATTGTACAAGTGTGGTTTATGTATAAAAAGTATATATATAAACTAGTGGTTTCAAAAGTTAGTTAATAAGTTTATAAGTAAAAGTGATATAAGGACTTGTTGATCCGGTTATCTTGGACAATATTTGAACAAATCATAGACTATGACCTTAAGTATGTAAGACATGTAATATATGGTGTAGTAGAGGACTTGTAACAAAGTTACTAAACTAAAAAGTTACAAAAACAAGTTTAAACATATTTTTAACAAAAATCTCAAATGTTTCTGTTTTAATTCGAAATATTAAAGCATATATTTTATATTTTTATAATATACTACATCTCATGAGGATTCCAAAAATGTAAGAAACTTGAAAAACCGATTTATAACGAAGGAGATACGGCATTTGCAAGTTATACGATAATAAACGCGTTTACAAAAGAAATTTTATAAAAACTTATTACAAACCACTTCTGATATAAAAGATTGGTTATTTTTCTCTGATAATACATATTTTTAGGAATCCAAAACATTAAGAATCATAATTTTTTTTGCAAGTTTACAATAATAAATACTTTTATAAAAGTTACTGTTCACATCAGGTATTTTTATTTTTGGAAACATCATAAATAGATAGAACTTTTAATTATGAAGACGTGCTCGAAAGAATCACTAAAATCGGAGTTCAAACGAATAAGATGCGACATTTACGAGTTTACGATAACTAAATTTATAAAAGTCCATGAACAGTAAAAAGTACTGTTCACAAGAGGACTCAAAATATGAAAATATAATATTTTGATATATCTTTCTAATACAAAAGTGTGGACGTAAGAAATGTATAAAACGGACTTAAAACGGGAAAGTTACGCCATTTTTACTAAAGTGTTATTTATAAACATTATTTTACAAATACAATTAGATGGTGATGTAGTGATATAGAATTATATGCGGTATTAGATATTCAAAGTACTTAGTACTTATACGACCTATATTTAATTAGGTTGCATTCGGTCATTATCATGACGCATTTTCTGAGATACTTTGTTGATTCCATTCACGTCGAGGTGAGTTTAATATCCCCCTGTTTTACTTGTTTTACATAAATTTTAGGTGAGAAACATGCTTGTTTACGAACATATTCATTTACATGGTTAGATTTAAACTCATTACAGTGTTCATTTTACAACTCGTTACATATGATTAACAGACGCATTTTTACAATCTACATGAGATACAATACATGGGGATAAATTTTGGACCTAAAAACCAACAATACCCCCCTTGACCTATTTTTTTTTTTTTTCACCTCAATGATTACGATTAGCTTCGTTGCATGAACTGTTAATTACTTGAGAGTAGCGCGAATGTTATAAAATAAGATCACATTATTCAGGATTGACAATCCCCCGTTCGGGTGAGTTTAGCTATCACGGAAACGAACGTATACATGTCGGAGCACGACTGATTGGTGTCTACAGGGGCCAACACTACATACTCATGAACTCTTACTGAGCCTGCATAAAGTGGCATACCCCAAAAATATTAAGTCTACGTCGCAGGTTTCATGAACTTCGAGTAACGTAATCATTTTTTATACACAAATGAAAATTTACTTTGCCTTGAAATAAAGTGGGTAATAACATACTTTGAACAATGGTGGTCCAACTATACATAACGTTTTGGTGACTATTTGGGGATTGAAATGGTCATGCATACTTTACAACTCTTTGATTTCTAACATTTATACATACATTTTGGGGAACATTTAAGGATTGAAACGGTCATACATACTTTACAAAACTTTGGTTCAACGTTTATACTTACAAAAACCTATGAACTCGCCAACTTTATGTTGACACTTTTTAAGCATGTTTTTCTCAGGTGAATTAGATGCTTGGCTTATGTGATGTGCATTGGAGTCTAAATAATTCAAGATTTCTTTTCAAATGACACAGTTAGAGGTCGATTCCTCATGACTTGAGCCAATGGTATTATGAAAGTAAATGCTCCCGGATCTTATTCCGTTGCGACCCAATTGGGTTTTACAGATTGGTAATAGAGCCAAGGTTTATAGAGAACTAGGTTACATACTTACCGTTGACTATAACCACTTTCAACGATCATATTTTTGAAAGTGTTTTTACGGGACATACACACATTGTTTGTTGCATTAGTTGTTCATACTAGATGCTTACATGATTCATATACGTATTCATATAATAGTACGTAGATTACTATGAGGGTCTTACATAGATATATACATAGATGTGCTTACATTCTTTCACACATACTCTATAATTATTTATATAAGGGTTATTTATATAAATACTAGAACATTTCTTAAGGCAAGGTAGTGATATAAGCTCGTAGGTCCTAAACATCATCAAACATTAATTTTACCTTATAGATACCATCATCCAATTATGCCAATGAGCATTTCATTTGACCACGTCACAATCCCATTCAAGTGCAAAAGTCACAATCATTTTTACCATAACACCAGCTTACATCACGTTTATCAGCCACACGACCCGCATCTGCATGGTTTCATATAAAGACGACTTATATATAAACTTTGCTCGTGCAGGTTCAGGATGCACCCACTATTCCCGTACTCTACTGATTCCTGTGAGGAAATTTTTGGAGATGCGATGACATGGTGTGGATATTTATCCACCCAGTACCCGTCGCTGCAGTTGCTTTTCTTGCAGTGACTATTGTTGCGACACTAGCCCGTCATGAGGAGGCTATCCGAGGCATCCATGAGCATTTGCAAGGGGTGCCCATCAATGAGGAGATAAGTGCCTTGAGATTCAGGATGGGTATGGCCGAGGCGGAGAATGCTTCTATGCGCAGTAGGATTAAGACCATGGAGGCTATCGATACGGTTACTCGTAGCCAGGAGAAAAGGCTTCGTATAGAGATGGAGCGACGAGTTGCCTTATCAAGTCACAGTGACAGGACAAGAGAACTTCTCAGAAAGCTACCAGGAGTTAAATGACCAGTCAGCTCTGACTCACTCATAGACACCTGTTTTAGGATTTATGTATTGATCTTGTATTAGAAGTTAGTAGTATCAAGAAAACCAAGTAGTATCGTGAGGGAACAAACAATGAAACCCGCTATCTATCAGATTATCGTGTTATGAAAACTTCACCAATTTTACTTTAATTCTCTATTTTAGTTATACAAGTCACTCTCTCAAATATCATGAAATCATAACATTATTTTGATGAAAATGAGCATTGCATCGTTAGTCCTCAAATATACATAAATTGATCTAGACCTAGTATAATTCAGAAGGACCATGCCATGCTGAGAGTAGTCCACCCTAAAACTATTCTTGTCAGAAAACAATTTTTTTATTTATATCCAAAGTCGTGTGCGCATCCTAAACGCATTTATCACTAGAACCCAACTAATAATCATGATAACTAAGTAAACTCTTACACCATCTTGTAATAAAGTCGACATCATCTTACACCAAATCTTAAGCCAAAAAGGTCAAGGCGTATCATTAGTCACCCTAGGATAACCTGCCGGCAAGTTAAACGTCATCAAGGTATTGAGACCCTTACAATGAAATTCTACCTTAAGATAGCATATTGACTTAGCACGTATTAGAGAAAAGATGAGCATATTACACCTCTTCATCAACACATTTCCGAAGGCAACTCGACTGAATTGCGGGACGTAATTCTTATTAACATGGGGAGATCTGTAACAACTCACATTTTCACACCATTTTACAATCTATGAAACATCCCAATTATTTAGTTTAAACTTTACGCGTTCACTTTAAATTTCCAACGTTTAGCTAAATCGCGTAAACTAAAAATCAACATTCAACGTAAACGGACATCAAACAATTAAAAGTTTACGTCAAACAAGTGTTTAAACATAATATTTAGAGGAAAATTATACTAACTTTGCACATTTTAATTTTATGGTTTACGTATAGGTTTTTTTTTTTTATTTTTTTTTTTTTTTTTTTTTGTTTTTTTTTTACGTTTCGCATAAAATACATTTAGGCATTCACAAAACCACCAAAATTTATCTACGCTTCAACAAATATCCATTATTATATCTAATACTCAAAGTTTTATAAAACATCATCCATGTTCACCACATAAGACTAAAAATTAACACATATAGAAAACCAACTAGAAACAATACACATTTCAAGTAATACACTTTATTTTTAAACATCACCTTAAGAACTTCGAAGTATTACAAAGTATTTTAACCACAAAAGATCAAAGACACCACTATTCATTCCCCCTCCTATAATTTCGTGGATGCTTCCCATTTTAGGGACCAAATCTCACATTTTACTAGCTAAAGTCTGTGTACAACCACAAAATTCATATAAACCAAAATACAATGACTATAGAATTGACCAAAGACCTTCCTTAAACCCCTCCCCATGTTTCCCTTGGTCTTGGTCTTGCTACAAGTGGTCTTGACTAGTCCTTGGCATATATATACTAGCATACTAGAAGAGATAAAACACACATACATTTACTTAACTAAAAACCAACAAAACCTCTCTTGTTTCTCCTCTCTTAGCCACGGTAAGAAACAAACACCCATACACAATCCATACAATTTTATTTACCAAATATACAAGTGTTCTCACATCATACCTAAGACATTCTAAGGTGTATTGAAGGGTTGGTTAAGCATTTAAAAGGGTTAAGCAAGAAAATGTAAGATTAGGGTTTCATGGCAAATTAAAGTTTTCTAATTCTTGGAAGCTTGGTTTTGATTGCTAAAATCGGGTTTATATCTTTTTACTCTTCATCATACTTCATTTTAAGGTCATCTAAAAACCCTACACTCCTTACATTTGTGATTTTATGTGTATATAATGTCTATGTAGTAAATCACCATCTAGGAAACTTATTATCTTGTAAAATGGATTTTTACACTTGATTATGATTTGGTATACTTTTACATATGTTATATGGATGTTAATATCATGTGGGAATGGAAGTATAAGTATTGTACAAGTGTGGTTTATGTATAAAAAGTATATATATAAACTAGTGGTTTACAAAGAGACTTAATAAGTTTATAAGTAAAAATGATATAAGGACTTGTTGATCTTGTTATCTTGGACAATATTTGGACAAATCATGGACTAAGGACCTTAAGTATGTAAGACATGTGATATATGGTAGTAAAGGATTTGTAACAAAGTTACTAAACTAAAAGGTTACAAAAACAAGTTTAAACATATTTTTAACCAAAATCTCAAATGTTTCTGTTCAACTCGAAATATAAAGTATTTATTTTATAATTTTATAGAATACTACATCTCATGAGGATTCCAAATATGTAAGGAACTCGAAAATCTGATTTATAACGAAGGAGATACGCCATTTGCAAGTTATATGATAATTAACGCGTATATAAAAGAAATTTTATAAACACTTATTACAAACCACTTCTGATATAAAAGATTTGTTATTTTTCTCAGATAATACATATTTTTAGGATTCCAAAACATTAAGAATCATAATTTTTGGATCAATAACGAAGGATTGGTGTCTACAGGGCTAACAACTACATACTCATGAACTCTTACTGGCCTTTAATAAAGTGCATACATAGTAAGTCTACGTCGCAGTTTTTCATGAACTTAGAGTAATCTGTATCATGTTTTATACACACATGAATATTTACGTTTCCTTGAATAAAGTGGCAATACATACTTTAAACAATGGTGGTCCAACTATGCATAACGTTTTGGTGACTATTTGAGGATTGAAATGGTGATAAAGGCCGTTTTCACAACGCGTTTAATCAAATAAACCCTCAAATATATAATATATATAAAACATACATATACTTATACTTAAGCAAAGTATCATACAAATTATTCTTGGAAAAGAATAATAAGTAATCAACACGGGTATCGTTTTCCTCGGTGAGAGGTGAATGAAAATCTACGTTCAAGTTGTAAATCAGCTTAATTGTCATTCAAGTTTTTGGTTTTGGTTTTAAACTATTTTTATACTAAAAATTAAACTAGTATTAATTCTAAGATTTAAACTACAAAGATTAACCTAAATTGATCTCAAGATATAAATGACAAATATGCATGCTAAGTGACGATAAAAGTTCCTTAAGTGGTGAATTAAGGTAATAACAAATAATCTCTTAGAAAAAAATAATTATCTCACAATGTTTGGTTATTTTTGAAAAAATCTCTCAAAAAAATAAATATTAATAGATGAATAGTTTGACTATTTGCTCTCCCGGCTTTTGCCTTTTGAAACCATTCAATTGAAATCTAAATATCAAATAATGTGATTTATTAATTAAACCTTGTTTTTACAAATCACACACTTAATTCCCAAATCACTATATCATTCACAAGCTCTAATTAAACTACTTGATAACTCATAATGAAAAAATAACAAAGCAAAATATTTTAAAATAAGCTATACTAAATAATTGAAAAATGATAGAAAATGGAACGAGTTGAAGAGCCGCAAATAACGAATACCACCCGATTTTATTTAGCTAAAACAAATTAATGCATATCGGTCAGCAAATAAACCCTTAAGCTCCGCGCCTCATGATTTGACCGGTACCAAAATCGAAACACAAAAACATAAAGCAATAAACTAAAGAAAAAAAAATTAAAACAATTTTATCCTAGCAATTACTACAAAATTGCCCAACTTATCCACAAAATAAAAACGCATGCCAAGGGACCAATATGGTCCAGTGATAACAAAACACAAGCCTCAATGAGAACAATGAACGAATCAACCATACGTGGCGCTAAATTCATTAAGACGAGAGCCCAATTTGACCAACAATAATTTCCAACATGGGTCTTGCTCTAACCCTATCTCTAGACCTTAATAAGCTCAAACACGAATAAAAAAAACTTCTAACTTGATAATAAGCCATCACTCAAACTAGATTTAAGCCAAAACCACACGAACTTCTTTTTTGAATAAGCACTTAATAACACGAAACTAGAATGAGAATCTAAACGAACAATAAGTAATCTTAACTACAACTCAAAAATACTTAATTAATACTAGAGCTAGTTAAAGCAAAAAGAGGTTTAAACTAGGATTAAGCTAGCGAAAAATAATCTATCTAATTCATTAATCAAATAAGCACTAATAAGTAACCTAAATGCATACTTAAACCAAATAAACTCTAACCAAATCAATAAGCCAACAAACTTCATAAATAAGCATTCATCCACATCAATAAGCAAACGAAATCAGAAGTTAGAAATCTAAAAGCATCTAAACACATAAACTAGTTATATCACAACTCGAATTAGCAAAGTCGCAAAGAAAATTTGATCCAAAATAAGCTAAACCGCAAGGGTGGGAACTAAAACTAACAAGCTAGTAGTGAACAATAAAGTAACATATTTCTAAACAAGCTCTAACAAGTCAATAAGAAACGAAACAGTTTTGATAAGATGAAAAAGTTACCGAGCATATTCGTATTAAAAAAAAACAAATAAGCTATTACCGAACCAATTTTTCAAACTGTATAAACTCTAACCAAGTCGAAAAAACTATTATGAAGCTTTTCGATTTATTTTAAGAGCTTTTTAGAGTTTTTAGAAGCTTATGATATAGAAAATAAGCTCGATCAAAGCTTATATTATAAGCTTAAACTCGAAACTTATTTTGAAAAAGAGACTAAGAATCGTTTAAGCTTTTTGAAAAGCTTATTAGATTTTAATCTTTGATTCGAAAATAAGCTCAGATTTAAGCTGAGATAATAAGCTAATAGTGAGGAGAGCTTAATAAGGAAAAGCTAGAAAAGAAAAGTAGAATAAATAAGCCTTCTTAATCACAACAATCTTCATTAGGTAAAAATCTTTTACAAATCTTAAAATAAGCTGAAATGATCAGCTTATTAACAATACGGCTAAAACAAACAATAGCTCAAACAGAAAAAGCTATAACGAAACTAAATCTAGAGAAAAAGTTTAAAATCTAAATCTAATAAATCCTAAACATGAGGGGATCATGTTCAATTTATTAGCCAAATGAGGGGTTACTTTTGTAAATTTGTCTCCATCATTGAGAAATAATTAGCCAATCATTAGCTGTTGTGCGTGTGACTTCGGATCGAGAGAAGTATGCATGCCTGATCCACCGGCTAATTGAGCTCCACGTGGCCTTTTACTATGCTTACTTCCTACGCTTTAAGTTTCCACCATCAGATTTTATTTTGCAAATTGAAATGCACATTGAGATGTATAAAATTTCTCGGGCACGTGGCTCCATCTTATTTGCTCTCCCATATTAGTGGTGCCTCACGTGAGGCTAAAGAATTTATTAAATATCACATGCTGCTGACGTCAGCCAAACATCATCCCTTTATTTTTCAGATTTTGATTACATAATTTTCTTGTTGGGCTTTTGTTGGGCCTAGGCTTTTAAGCTCATTTGGGCTGGTCCGGCCCGTTAAGTAGGTTACGGGCTGGCCCATTAAAATCCGAGGGCACCACTAGACTCGTTTTCTCGCGCTCTTTCTACTGGTATGCTCGAGGACTTTTCAAGACTTCATCTTAGCTTTAAGTAATAATTAGACATGATCAATTTAAGCCTGATAATTCCTGTTTTTGCACCGTTTTCAATCCTATTTTAAACAGTTTTGGGCGACAAGACATAAAAATACCAAACTAACATATTTGTAATATAATTAAGCATATTTTAGGCATGTTTTAAGTCCAAATTAGCCAGTGTTTTACGGGGTATAAAATATGTGTATTTTAGCACATATCAAATTCTCCCACACTAAGCCATTGCTGGTCCCACACGCAATGTAAATAAAACAAAACCAGAAATAAATAATTTTATCCCCCTTTAACTTATAACCTCCTCACAATCAAACAATAACAGAAAAAGTCCTTTAAAAGGTTCAAAAATCATTTTCGCAAGGCAAAAACCAAAACCCCGTTTACCTTTTTTTGATTTTTTTTATAATTTTCATAATTTCCAACTTACAACTTATTCATGTGTGACATAATGTAATGCTTTCATTATTCATGAATAACTTTTAGGATCACGAACAAAAAAGGACAAAAAGCGTCCAAAGGAATAAATTCACGTTCCCTGACTTTCACCTCCCAAGCCAAGCTTAAAAACAAGATCATTGTAAAATACAAGTTATGAGGCTAACACTACTTCATAAAAGCTAATTGTGTACTGTACTTTATCCTCCCATATTCCTACATTTATATCTCAAGATTTTAATTTAAGTCATATACCAGAAGGCTCTTTAAGACTTTATTTCGATATTTATTATTCCAAAAATAAAGCGTAAACGTTAAAAACGCAATAATTAGCTCCAGCCCTTTCAAAAGATAAATGTCACAAGATTAAATTCCACAACGAGGCGACCAAAATTGGCTTTTTAATAGGTTACTTAAGCAATACACCATTCATGTCTAAACCCTAAGGCTCTTTAAGACATAAATGGACCAATCCATATTGCACATGATACCCTAAGGCTCTTTAAGGTACAAACAAGACAAAAATTAAGCAACAATATCCATTCCATATACCCTAAAGCTCTTTAAGGAATGAATAAGTCTATAATTTCACTTATTAATTTTACTTACTCCATATACCCTAAGGCTCTTTAAGGGATAAGCAAAATATTTATTAATGTGATACATATAGTATGCCAAATTAAGTATTCCTAATGTGTACTCATCTTAATCACAAAGGAACTAAAGAAAACTTCTATTAACTAATTATTAACCAAAAAACCGCACAACTCTATTTATTAAACAATTATATATAAAGGTGAAACAAGCTAATGGGAGAAAAAGCCACAATTAACTCTCATGAGCCTTAAAGAAATCCAACTATTCTATGTTTAGCATCAAAACTTATACTCTACTCTATCATCTCTTGTTCTTCACAATTTAAAATTTCTAAGAAAGAAACTCGTGAATACTTAGCCTAACGAATTAAGATCGGCACTTTAACAAGTCACATTGACTGGCAACAATCTCAACTCTAATAAATCGAACTTCGCATATTTAAAATCAATTATGGGAACTTGCAAAGTCTTGACTTTTTCAAGCTAGACTTGCGTTTTATAGCTCCTTGTATAAAAGATTAGCAAAGTTCAATCTATTTAAAGTTAAGGAGAAAGCTAAGATATAAAACCGGTCGGGTCAAAATTTACACTCTTCTCACAACAAAAACACTACATTCGTGGTCAACTATTTTTTTATTATTATTTTTTTTTTTAACTATTTTTTATTATTTCTTCATTTTTCTATCACATAATTTTTTTTTTTTTAGATAAATTTTTTTAGTTAACAATAAACTAGATATTAAGACTTAAAAATTTAAAATTTTGGCCAAAACGGGGTTGCAAGGGACACAGCAAGGCACAGGTAAGATCATTTCGATAGAAATCCCCCTCCCCCCACACTTAGAACTGAACATTGGCCTCAATGTTCAAAAATGTCGGGTTTTACCCCCACACTTAGAATAAAAAGGCAAATGCAAAAAATTCCAAGTGTGAAAGGAAAACACAATATATATACATGATCAAGATTGAGGATTCCAAAATAAGCAGAAGATCAAAGACCGGATGATTGGAGGATTGAAAACAAGCACAGGTCTTCATGATCTTAAGGAATCCTGCAAAAACAAAACCACATACCATAGAAAGAAGCACGCCCCACACTATGGGTTAAAAATAAAACACTACTTATTAATCAAGAATAGAAAGAAGAAAAGACACGGGTTGTCTCCCGAGAAGCGCTTATTTTTGTTCACCGAGTCTTGAGCCTGACTCGATCCCTCACACTTAAGCTTGGTCAAGGAGGATAGAAATGGAGATACGAAACATCCAAGTAAGGAATGTCCCTTTAGAAATCATCATCGGGCTCTTAGAAAAATTAGAAATGATTTCGCCCCGATGAGATAAGAGAGGAGAAATGAGAATACCAGGATTGAACACTTTGTCCTCGTTTTCGAACGAAAACGGAAGCAAAAGGTCAAATAATGGACAAAAGGTGGGTTGGGCAGGTAAAAGATTAGGCATAAGAACATCATGTTCAGAAATGTCGCCCACCACTTTGTTAGTAACAACACCCGCATCGGGCTCAAAATCAAAGCAAAACTCAACATCCGGGGGTCGAAGAGACGAGAAGGTGGCGTCAATTCCCGGTGGAATTAAATTGGTATTTTCTAACACCTCATCATCAATTTGATCAGCCTTAGTGGAAGTGATTTCTTCATCAAGATCAAAGAGAGGATTAGAGAAAATTTTAAAATTCTCATTTGGAACGTCCTCTTCGGAAAATGACTCATCACTCGAGGTAAAATCTTCATCAATATCGAAGAGAGGGTTGGAGAAAGTAAGATCATGCTTCTTTGAAGAATCATCATATGGAGGCAAATCACACTCACCTTCGGAAGAATCTTTAGACTGACTTAGGATTTGGACAAGGTCCTTGACACTAGACTTTATTAATTCGTTCGATTCCGTTTCCGGAATAGTGTCAAGATGCCCATCCTCCATTATGAGAGAGTTCGTTTTTGGTGAATCGGATGTGATTGCAACACACGGAGGAAGTTCAGAAATAATATCTTTCAAAGGGATAGAACTTTCTTCGTCATCGTCATCATCGTAGCAAACGGGAATCTTCCAATATCGATCTTTAGCCGCTTGCTCTTCTTCAATTCGCTTTTCTTCTTCCTTCTTTTGTATAAATTGACCAACCATATCACACATGGATGTCATTTGCTCCATAAGCTTATTTTGAGAATTGAGAAACTCATTTTGAGAATTGAGAAGGCTATTTTGAGCATTGAAGATAGGATGATTGACGGTATATTGTGGGGGTTGAAATTGGTCAAAACCGAAAGAATTAGAATCATAGCACGGATTTTGCTCATGATAATAGTCTTCATTCATCGGTTGACATTGAAACGTCTCATGAGGACCCCCGCAATTTTCACAACAAAGAAATTGTTGTGGGAAATCATGAAAATCTTGCGGGAAATTAAAGCCTTGATTGTAACACGGTTCTGGATAGATAAACGGAACTTGAGGTGTACAATAGTGACCATAACGAGCATCGTTCCCGCAAAATTCACAAGAATAGATAGGAGGTTGTGGAGGTGGGTTGAAAACGTTAGGAGAATCATCAACAAAGTTAGGTTTTGAAACGTAAGGTAATGAATTTTCTTTTTCGGAATAGCACGTCGTATCAAAACTTGGCAAAGTCTGTGGGAGCTCATCAATGGTTTGATTGCATGGTTCCGGATTAGAGATAATCGGAGCTTTCGGTGGACAATTATAACCAATATGAGCACCTTTCCCACAAGACTTACAAGTGCATTGTTGACAAAAGATTCCATCTAACGATTCACCACACTCGTAACAACAATTGTGGTTAATTTGTGGAGGACTTTGCGAGGAATTTTCACCGGGGTCCTGTTTGACAACGAATGGCTCTCGAGGAGCATTAACAACGTTGGTATCGTCATCGGATGACTCGGAAGTGTTTAGAAGGTCTTGGTTAATTCCATTTTCATGACAAGTTGTAAACCAAACTTCCTTTAATTTCTTCCGCCATAGAGCACATCCTTGACAAGATGGACCTTCAACCGGGTTTCCACACTTCACACAAAAAGGGGTCGTTGAGACGAGTCGGGTATGGGAACAAGAATCTTGTCTTCAAGACTTCCTTTTGACACAAACCACATTTTTTATTTAGTGTACAAAGCTATACAAGACTGAAAACATTCTTTAATCGTCGCATCGATAGTGATGACGCCTTAAGAATTATAACATTTAAGAGGGATTAAGAATAAGAATTAAAAACGTAAGAAGAAAAAGAAGATTATTTTTGGTTTTTCGAGTTTTTTAAGCAACATATTTTATTAACGGACAAAATGAGATAAGATAACTTAAACCAATAATCAACTCGTTTCACGATAGCTCTCTAAAAGTGTTTAACTTTCAAAGGTGAGCCGTATATCGCAAGTGACACAAAAGGCAAGTTTTTGAATCTTTGGTTTGGGAACTTATTAATGGATAATACTTTAGTTGAAAGTATTATTTTTTGGTGTTTTTTTACCAACTTTTGATTTTTTTTATTTCTTTCTATGGACAATTTTTGTTTTTTTTGCTTTTATATACTAATAAAAGAAAATGAAAAATATTTTAGTATTTTTATATTTTTATAAAGAAAATAACTTCACAAGGAAGGGTCTTCAAGGCTCGACAAAATATCCCAGTAAAAATCGCACAACCTTCCCATGGCAAACGGCGCCATTTGATTTTCAAGTCAAATACAACCCTTAAGATATAATATTTATAATTTATAATACAATTTACGTATACGCAAGCTAAGTATCATTCAAAACTTATTATTAAGAAAGATTAAAAGTAATCAAACCACGGGTATCGTTTTCTGGCGAGAGGTGAATGGAAATCTAACGTCAAGTTGTAAATCGAAGCTTGATTGTCATTCAAGTTTTTTGTTTTTGGTTTTAAACTATATTATCTATACTAAAAAATTTAAATAATATTAATTTAAGATTAAAAAACTAAAAGATTAAACTAAATTGATCTTAAAGATATAAATGCAATATGCTTGCTAAGTGACGTGATATGTTCCTTTAAGTGCCGGCCTTAGGGTTTAACGAATTAAAATCCTTAGAAAACAAGTTTTCAAGAAATTATATTGACAAGTTATAAAATGATTTAAAATAAATGACAAGTATTTAAATTGCATTAAAAGTAAATGACGGAATGTAAATTGGAAAATTCTAATGACTATTAATTTTGTAAACCTTTTTAAAACCACACTTAAATCACAAATCACTAAATCACTTAACAAACATTAATTAAACTACTCATTACTCATAATGATAAAATAAGCAAGCTACAAATTTTAACTAAACTACACTAATGTATTTGAAAAGGATAAAAAATGAACGAGTTGAAGACTCGCCAAATTAACGGAAAATCACCCGATTTATTTAGCTAAAGCAAATAATCAAATTCGGTCTAGCTAAATAAACCCTTAAGCTCCATGCCTCATGAGATGACCGGTACCAAAATCATAAACAAATACAAAACAGAATCTGTTAACAGTTAACTCAATTTGTACTTATAACTACGTGACCCAACAGATTACAAAAATAAAAGTCCCAAACAAATTTCTACCAACCAAATAAAACCCAAATAAATCTAAAGCCCAAAGTGTTGAATAAATTTTTTCCAAATTTTCGCAAGCCCAAGATTATTACTAGTCCAAAAACGAAATTGAGGCCCAATTCTTTTTAACCGACCCAATCAACAACTACAAGTCCCAGTTAACGACTACAAGGCTCAGATTCTATTTTCCAACACAAACGGGTTCAAATTGATTATTAATGAGTAGATAGGAACTAAGATAAGCCAAACAAATAAACCAGACTAGTAGTACTTGATTTAAGCTCTAAATTCAGTTAAGCACGAAAATAGTTATTGAATAAACTGAATAGAATAAGCACTTAAAACTTGAAACTACAACAATAAGCTAAATGATTTAATCTAGAACAAGATTTTTAAGATAAAACTTTTTTTCCTTTTCATAATAGCTAAATACCTAATCGAAATAAGCACTACAAAGAATCAAATCATGCGAAACAAGATCTTAGCAACTAACATAGATCACAAGATAAGCTCCTTAATTCCAACCTTAATAATAAGCAAAGCAAAAATTAAGATCCTACTACATAAACGACTCTAATAAAGCAAAAATACCAAACTAGATTATCACTATACTAATAATAAGCAAATAGAAAAAGCAACAAGGTTTGGAATCAAGCTACTAAGCACAAATAATGTCTCAAACTTCAATAACGAATTTATGCAACTAAGCTCTCAATAGATCAATCACAGCAATATAAGCATCGCTTTTCAACATAATAAGCTAATTAGAAGCTTATCTTAATGTAAAATAAGAGCTTCTAAATAAACAAAAATGAAATAAGCATAGAAATGAGCTAAGTTCGAGCTTATTTTAGCTTATTATTTTGGAAAGTGTTTAAATTTTTTTGGTAATGAATCGAATTAGCTTGGAGAGCTTATACGACGTAATTATTTAGCTTTAAGAATTTTGATTAATAATTAGCTGCAAGGAATAAGCTCGAAAAAATTCAGCTTATTGAATAAGCTAACAAAGTAAGAATGAAGCAAACGATTTAAGCAAGATAATGCAACACACGAGATCATCAACAACTTTAACCCATTTTCATTACATGCTATTAAGAAATGCTGTATGAGAAATAATGTTGAGTACAATATTACAAAAACTGAAAAATATAAGATATTACAAAACATAAAATAAGCTAAAAACTAAATAACTAAACTAAGAAAAATAAAAGACTGGGAGTCAAAAATAGAGGGAGCGAGTTGATTTATAGGGGTGGTGAGGTGAAGTAAAATGTTAAATTTTCATCCATCATGTGCACTCATTCCACCAATCATTGCTCGAATACCGTATGCACACGGGTAGCCAAGTTATAAAGTTTTATTCCACCGGTGTATATTTTTGCGATTTTGTTATGTCCTTTAAAAGCTTTCATTACAACGCAGAGAGGAGTTAAGGATCATCGGAATCTGCTATGAAAGTAATAACATTTGCAAAATTATAATGCCGTTTGACCACGTGTTGTCGTGGGATTCGCCCCTTCCTTTGGGATAGTGCTTGTCTCCGTGAGCAATATGAATTAATTCCATGCAATTGTGCCGATTATGTCACGACTACTTCTTCTTCTTCATAATATTTATTTTATTTCAAATTTATACTTAAGTTTATATGGGGCTTTAGTTAGCTTGGGGCTGTCCCGACCTATTAAATGGATTATGGGTTGGCCCAGTAAGATCCGAGGGCACCGTTAGACTCATTTTTCCGTGCTCTTTCCAATGGCATGCTCGGGGACTTATCATGACTTTGTCTTGATTTTGAATAATAGGCACACTTGATCGCGACAAACCCGGAAATACCCATTTTTGCTCCGTTTTCAATTCGTTTTCCTGCAGAATAAAAAATTACCAAATCAATATATTTGCAATATAATAAAGCATATTTTAGCATTTTTAGTCTGATTAATAGTGTTTTCCGGGTTATAAAAGATGTGTATTTTAGCGAACATCATGCAGCAGCAACATACTCCGCCTCAGTGGTAGAGGTAGCCATAATATTTGTTTATCTTTTAACATTGCGAAGATATTTAATCCTGCTTGCCGAGGAATTGTACAACCTCTTTGTTGTAGGATTTTGTAGGTCCTATGTTAGGATCTGATTAGCCTTGTTAAGACGATAAGTAACTTGAATAAATCCATCAATATGTGAGAGACACTGACTATGGAATATCTAAGTGTTATGCGGAATCTTAACACAAGAATAAGAAGAAATAGAAACAGTTATACTAGTTTGCTAATAAGCTCTATATGATTCTATTTGATATTTTCAATCATCGTACATACATTGTGGCCTTTGCGTTCCTTTTATACAACAAGGAAACACCTATGGGCTTAACAAAGTGTCATAAGGATATTACATATCCTTTCTAAGATATCTCCTAAGATATCTCTAAGATAACTATTACTTTCTGTTACAAAAAACAGGACTTTAACTATGAACGATTAACTAACCCTTATGACAGTTACTAACTCTATTACTGCTACTCGACCAGTACATAAACTTTAGTACTGCCAGACTTATAATTGTACTGTCAGTATTAACTCAATACACCAGAAATAACTATTACTACCAGACTTAATGTCTATACTACCAAGTATTAAGTCTTTTACAACTATTTCCCAACAATTCCTCACCTAACTTGTTCTTTACTTGTGAACTTCTCAAGTTCCTTTCCTATTTTCTTGATCTTCACTTTAAACTATTCGAGCTTCTGTAGGCTGTTGTAAATAGACAAATTCTTTGACTATCTCTTGATCTGCAACACTTCAAAAGCATCTCTTTTGATTCTTTGCAGCAAACTATCTTCAAAGTTCTTCAGCAACCCTTTTTATCGGGCAACTATTTGACTACATGTACATCAATTCCTATAGTTTTGGTATTCTAATCACTTCAGGTGTGTTAACTCCTGTGAGAAGGTGAATCATTGAAATTTTAAAATGGATTTGATGTCTTTTACCTGTTAGCCATTTACTATTTTGGAGTTGTCAGTCCTTTGGCCACCAGAAAGGTGCATGTCCATGGTCGACTAAAAACCATTTCAACTCTCAGTACATGAAACATTGGTGAGTTGAAATTACATATAGTTTTGGCAAATATTACAGCCATAAACGGATTTGATATGCCATTTTCATGTAGCCGTCTTGCCGCAGGGTAGTCACATCCTTTTGGCATACCTAGAAAGGTAAATTCCATTATTGGGATCAGTGGATTGATAACCATGTCAACTCTTTGTACATGATTTGGTGAGTTGTCATACCAGTCACTTTTGGTAAAGTAGTCAACATATCTATTATGGACTTATAATTTGTCTTTACCATAAGCCATTAATCTTATGGACTAGTTATGTTTTTCCACTAGCCTTTTCCACAAGCATAAACTTTTGGGACTAGCCAACTCTTCACTTAAACAGATATGGTGATGTTGAAAACATACAACTTGTTTGCAAGTTGTCAACATTAGAACGGATTTGAGAAGTATTTACAAGAGCGGTTTGCTCCTGGACTAGCCAGTCCTTATTGTCACGTTTAGCACATTGGTGAAATTGATAAACCATTTGTTGTGTTGTGCATGCACCTCCACTAATGTTATCTTTCTCATTACAATCCTATACTTCTAACTCATCAAAACTTCATACTTTTCTATAATTCTGCTTGCTTTTCCATCATTTTCAATTTTTATAGCAATACCTCATCTGGTTTTCTCCTCCTTGAGTTTATTCTCTAGCATAGGTTTTGCATATCTCAGGATAATGGATATTTTTCTTTCAATCAACATTGATATATATTCAATCATGACTCTAGGTTCAAAACCAATGTACTCTACTCGGAATCATAATATCTCCAACTTATGATCCTTTGCTGGACCATAACAAACTCCAAATAGGATATGTACTAAGAGGTTCTTCAAACATATTCTTTAAATACTTCAAATTACAATTCTCTTGTCATTCCTCTGGTCTCATCCATTCCATATCTATTCATTACAATTCCCTATATAACACAGTAAGATTCACTCTCTAGATATTTCCTCCAAGGCATCGAGCACCAAATTAATGTAAATATTATCAGTTCATCCTTCTCTAACTATTTGGTACACTCCTTTTTCTCCTTGCTTGATGATCTTATAAGTAGCTATACTAGGTACTTTCATAGCTACAGGAACAGGATTAATTGGAATTTTAGTACCTGTGACAGAATCATCTTGTTCACTAACTTCATCTGAACCTTCAGAGTCATCCTTGTCAAGGTCTGTATGCAATCCTTTCCTTGCCATTTGTTTTCTTCTCTTCCCAGACTTCTTGGTTGGCTCAACATCCTTTACTTCATCACTCTTCAGTCTTTTGGAGTCTTTGTCTGGAGCTCTTCACCAAATCTTTCTAAAACTAGCTTTATGGCTTCAAAGTTTATCTGGTGCAAAAACGATTTCACCTGTTTCACCAGTTTATCAAAATTTCCTTGATTCTTCAAAACTTTAATTTCTTAAGCTGAGATAAATTCCATTGTCCCCTGATTCTTCAATAATTTCATCATATAGTCTTCAGTTTGTTGATTGGGTCAAGGGTTATTCTTTTAGCTTCTTGCTATTTCCTCTACAAATATTTCTTCCTTTGTTTACGTAAATCAACCATCTTCTTTGCAAAATCTTCTCCTTGTAAGTTCTCTTCCTAGCATACTTTTGACAAACTCCTGAATTAGATTCAATCTTTGCTCTAATAAATCCCAATCTATCATATGTGTAATGTGAGCTTCAACTTGAACTTGAGCTCTTTCTTTTCTTTTGTTGGCTCATTCATTTCTTCTTCTTCTGCAATTCTTTGAGCTAGTGTGATCAAGTGTATTTGTTTAGCCTCTCTTCTTTCTGTAAAGAAGCCAATCTGATTGCTGCAGCAAGGTAGCTTCCTCTTGTAATATTTGTTCCTTTGACTTCTTAGGAGTTTTTCACTGTATAGGTGCTTTTCCTTCTTTGGCCTTCTTCAGTGAAGGAATAGATATTTTAGTGACTGCCACAGTATAACTTGTTACCTAATAGTACTAAGTTTAATTTGCTAGTATTAACTCCTTCAGCAGTATTAACTTGTTCTAGCACCAACATCCAACTTCTTCTTGAAAAAACCAAAGCTTGAGACTACCTTCTTTCCACTTAGGCTCTTTTCTTCTCTTATATTCATTCCTTAATCGATGGGCTTTGGTTTTAGAGAGGTAACTTGGAGAGGTGTTTTGGCTGCTTCAAGAGTTTAGGACTTATGTCTTCACTTGTTCTCCCCTGAAGCATTTACTTTTGTTGTAGTAGGAGTAACCAGTCTTTGTACACAAAGAATCTAGGATCATCTTGACTTTTCCTCCTTGGCCTCAGGTTCTTTCCTTCTTCAGTATCTGGATCAATACCACCTATTCCTTTCTTTTCAAAATCCTTCCAGCTTCTGTACCTCTGACTAACTTCACAATTGCATTCCCATTGTCACCTTGGTTTTGTTTGAGATCCGTTTTTCCAGGCTGTCATTCTTGATATCAAAGTGAGGAAACTATCGAAGTAAATCTTCCACAGGCATTTTTCCTTGGGCCTATTATTGTGGGGGGTGAGAAGTGTTGGTAGTCAGGAGATGGCTCCTCAAAGGTTTGTGGGCTCAATGGTTCAGGTTCAGTTTCATGTATAGGTGTAGGTGTAGGTATGGATGTAGGGATTGGTGGTGGAGATTGTACTGAGGTGATGATGTAGATGGTACTGGAAGTGTGGATGATGATGGTTGACAATTAGGGCACTTCATGATGTTCTTGACCTTGCATTTTGGAGTATAGCAGTTGCTAACAAAGAACATTAGCTGGCATTATAAGGGTCTTTGGTGCCCCTCGAAAACCCCTTTTCATATTCCCAAAGATCTTTTTGGTCAGGTTCACAGCCAGATAAAGGTGTTTGTTTTCCGTTTGAATATTCAAAATCATTTGCAGAAAACGAGGATACATCAAAAACTTCGTCTTACTTTTCAAATTTGCCACCATACCATCAAAAATAAGTTTTGAAAAATTATAAACTCTATCAGTGGATAGACAAATCAAAGCAGTAGCAATATTGCTACCGAATTGATCCCAATCTTACACTTTAGTGCTTGTATAATTGCAAAGACGGTTTGGACTTATATCTCCATTTGGGTTGTGAAAAAACTTTTCCAAAAGGTGATGTCACCATCAGTTGGATACCCCATTTTGCCCATCCCCTCAAAAATTTCATCATTTGGCAACATTGTAACCCTTTGGCAATCTGCTACTTGAAAGTTGTATCCCTAATAGTCGCCTCAATGATGTGTACCCTATGGTATCAATGGTTGATTTATTTCTAGAGTCATATACAGCTCTAGTATTGGCAGAGCAGCTGCCAAAACTGGTTGTACAATGGGATATATTAAGATAGTTGGATTAGAGTTAAGGCATACCTGTAGGTTGAAACCTCGGAGAAAAATCCACTATCTCAGCAACCTTGCACTTTCGTCGGCTTGCGCAAAAACCCCACTTGATTATGTTTGTTACAATATTTTAATTGGGCCATTGGACAATCGTATCAATGAGAGGGATGAATGTTTACTTGGGTTTTGATGCGAGTGCGGTTGTAGATGCTGGTAACAGAACGCTTGACTATTTTCGTTATACAATTAAAGAAGATTTGTACTTTGCAAAAAGGAGATAGCAATAAAAAGATAAGTATGAAAGAGAAATCAAACTTTATCTATATATAGCTTCTCTGAGGAACGACAATAGCGCCGTAAAAATCTCTAACGGTAATATTTAAACAGTGATAAAACAGAAGAAAGTCAAATTTCCCGCAACCAGCATTAACAATAACCTACCAGTATTAACAATTTCACTACCAGACTTAATTTTGGTCAAACAGAATTAATTAAGAATCAACCCGAATTAGCTTTTTTTCAACCAGAATTAAGTATGTACTGAAGATGTACAAAAGCTAAACCCTTATCACGCCTGCCTTTCATCTGCACATCCATGCTATGCCTGCAAAAATTAGTCTAAAACAAAGAAAAACATGCTGCAAGGGATTGTATAGACAGAATTAATGAAAACTAACTACCCGAATTAATGCTACTTAACTACCAGTATTAACATGACAGAATTAATGCTTTTCACAGAAGTAGGACCAAAAAGATCCATATGCAAGGTGTGAAGTGGCTCAGTGATTAATCTTTCTAACTTGGCCTTGCAAGAGGCCCTGTGTTGTTTGCCTTTATGGCAAGCAACACATGTGTGGTCATTTTTGAAAACCTTGGAAGGTAGACCTCTGACAAGGTTTCCCTTCATAAGTTTGTTTAGGTTTTTAAAATTGATATGACCTAACCTTCTATGCCATAATATAGATTCATCAAATGTGGCTTTAGAACCCAAACAGGCAAAACCTTTTGCAGGAGTAGGTGTCTTCATGTCAAAATTGTACATATTGTGGTGTCTAGGGACCTTTAAAAGTATCTGATTTTCATCAGGCATCTTAAAGTCAAAAGACACAACAAGACATTCAGTTTCAGTAAAAAGAACCTTGTGCTGCTTATCACATATTTGTGATATTGAGAAAAGGTTAAAATGCCCTAATTCTTTTACAAAAGACACACTATCAAAATCTAAATTACCAACTCTTATTCTTCCTTTACCAGATATGTAGCCTTTGCTACCTCCAAAGGTAACAGATCCCCCATTGAATTCTTCAAAATCCTCCAGTTGATCCTTGTTACCTGTCATGTGCCCTGAGCATCCACTATCAAATATACCTCTATCTACCATGTTCTTCAGTGGATGTTCCTGCACATGAAAAAGAGAAATTAGTTTCTCTTAGGGACCCAGGCCTTTGCAGGCTTGGGTCTGCCTTGTGGACCATTTGCATTCACAGTTCTAATAAAAGTAGGTCCACTGTTATAATTGAAGTTTGGTCTAGAGTTCCTCCAATTATAACTTGCTGAGGTCTTAACAGCAGATCCCCAACTTCCCATTACAGCATTAGAATGAGCCATTTGTGCTGTAGATTTTGCAAAGGGTCTTCTTACAGATGAATATGATTTTGAAAAATCCCTTCTTTGATTCATTTGATTCATCTGTGGTCTTTTGGGACTTGAACTGTTTGAGGTCTTGTTAAGTACTGGCTGTCTAGGTCTAACAGTATTAACTTTAGGACTAACAGTATTAACTTTAGGACTAACAGTATTAACTTTAGGCCTAACAGAATTAATATTTGTCCTACCAGTATTAATATGAGGCCTAACAGAATTAAACTGTGGCCTACCAGCATTAAGTTGTACTGATCTAGGAACAAATTGATTAGCATGATTAATCCTGTTTGCATTTGTCCATACTGGTTTTGCCACCCCATTACCAGTATTAACAACCCTCTTAACCTCAGCTTCCCTAGCCATTTTCTTTTCATAATAGTCACAATCTTTAATCAAATGACTTTGGAGCAGAAACATCTTTTTCATTAGTTTCTTCTAACCTTGACTTAGGCATCTCATTTGGTTCACTTACACTTTCTGATTCAGTTTCAAAAGAGTGCTCAGAGATATTTTCATAAGATCCTTCACTGTTATTGGATTGACAGGAAGAATGCTCAGAAGAATTCTCATCTGACACACTAATTACAGGTTTTTGAGGACCCTTCTTACCATCTCATTGGGGACTCTTATAACTTTCTAATTCTATCTCAAAAGAGTGCTCAGAGGTGTTTCCACAAGACCCTTCACTGTCATTTGATTGATAGGTAGAATGCTCAGAGGAATTGTCATCTGAGACACTAATTTTAGGTTTTTGAGGACCCTTTCTACCATAAACGTATAAAGAATCATTCATTTCCTCTTGTGTTTAAGTGTATAATCTCCCATAAGGGATGTGGTACACCTTTAACATCATTGTCGTTGTAAATCTATTGTATGAAGGTTTTCCTATTGAATCTCTTTTGGAATAATTAAAAAAACAGAGAAGTTCCATTTCTTCCTTATTAGAACTCATTGTATTGATGTATCTCAAGATCCTAAGCCATTTTACTATTTGGACTCATGCCAGAATCAATTATCTCCTAAAGACTTCTTGAAAGAATCTTTCCTTGAATCTACTGTTTTTCTGAATTGTCCCTTTTCTTTTACAGCTTTCATTCCTATTCTCCTATTATCTTTTAAGCTTTCATATTTTTCATAGATTTCATTAGACCTGATTTGTAAGCTTTTATATTAGAGAAGTTGCTGTTTTGGAAACAGTAACAAGTGGAGCTTCTAGTTTCTTTACAGCTGACTATAGGGCAAGTATTTGTGCTTCTTGATACCTAACTGATTCATTTGGTCATTCACACAGTCGTTTTAAGGGTATCATATGAAATCTAATGCAAAATGTTAGAACACACAGGATAGACCTCATTGCTTGAGCTGATATCCATAAGTGCATGATTTGTCTCTTCAACTTAAGTATGTTCTCCCCAATTGACAACCCCATCATCTATTGTCAGCAAGCCCATATGATTCTTCTCTTGCTTCCCAACTTCTTGTTGTTGATAAAGTTGAGTTCATACTTCTTATTTCCATCTTGTGTCCCCTTTGTGTACATGCCTAGCAAGTGAACCAGTGTTGTGTCAATTGAAGCATTCAAGTTCTTTTTGTCAATAGCCAACAAGGTGTTTTTCCTCCACGCAAACTCTCTTCCAGTTTTTTATAGAACTTCTTCATTCGAATAGCAATCATTGCTATTTGCAATTGAGTCCATCTCTTCAATGTCTACATATCAATTTGTTCCAAATCTTCATGAAGTAAGCCAATCCTCTGTTTGTTGAAAGATGGAATGATTACTTCATCAGCAAACCAGCAAGAACTCTCTTTTTCGCACATTGGTGATGAAAGTAGAAGGAGTGCAAGATCTGTAGGCACTAGTTAAACCAGTACTTAACTGATTAGTGCTACTTTTGCTTTGTGAAACAAAAGCAACCATTCTGAGCACTTGAAGATGTTTTTGGTAGCACCTTGAATTTCTTACTCAAAAACTCTATGGTTATTGTAACAAATTCCATCAATAGATAAAGTATCAATCTTTGGATTAGTTCTCATTGTCATTGCCAGATTGGACCATACTGGGGGCAAAGATCTAAGAAACTTATGATTTGCATCCTCAGTTGATACTTCAGCACCATGAGCTTCCAATGAGAAAAGTAACTGTGAAATCTGTCATATCCCTTTTCTAGGCCCTCTCTGAATTGGATATTTAAATGCTTTCAAATGTTGTTGGAAAACAGCCTTCTGCATTTTCTTTGAATTTGCATTACACCTAAACTAGTTTTGTTGGTTTCCCAGATCTCTTTTGCATATCCATCCATGAATTCTTTCATATGTTCTTTCGAATGGCCATCAGCAAAGATATTCTTAGCCTTCATTTCCTTTTTCAATTAGCTTGATCTCTTGCAGCAGTTACTGTGGAAAAGTACTCGAAACAATACCATCCTTTCACGTTGATATTCTCTTTTGGAGTTTCCATTTCTGAATTACCTTCAATACTTCATTGTCAATGTACTCAAGGTAATGCTCCATCTCCTAGCCCAAATATCATACTCCTCTTCTTCAGAATTGGAGTTTGATATTTGTGATGCGTTGGTTTTGAGGAATCACTTGTTGTTGTTGTTTAGGTGCAGCACCAGTGTCTGATGCATCTTCATGGTTTGATTCTTCATCATCATTGAGATGTTGTGAGAACTCATCATTAGCAGGTTAAGACATTTTGTATAGAATTGTAAGAGAGTTTTTGTTTGTGATCTTGTGATTCTTCTTTCTCATAGTCCCTCTAAAGGCTCTGATACCACTTGTAGGTCCTATGTATAGGATCTGATTAGCCTTGTTAAGACGATAACTAACTTGAATAAATCCAAATCAACTATGTGAGAGACACTGACTATGAATATCAAGTGTTAATGCGGAATCTTAACACAAGAATTAAGAAGAAACAGTAATACTAAATTGCTAATAAGCTCTATGCTTCTATTGATATTTTCCTATCACGTACATTACTTTGTGCCTTTGGGTTCCTTTTTATTACACAGGAAACACCTAATGGGCTTTACAAACGTGTCAACGATAATAATATTCTTTCCTAAGATTTCTCCTAAGATATCTCTAAGATAACTATTACTATTTGTTACAATAACAGATCTTAAACTTTGAACAGACTTAAGATAAACTAGACTAGTACTAACTCTAGTACTGCTACTCTACCAGTACTAATTAGTATGCCTAGACTTACTTAGTACTGTCAGTATTAACTCAATACTACCAGACAACTATTACTACAGATTGCCAAGATATTAATCTCTTGCCAAGAAATTGACAACCTCTTGTTATGGATTTCCTGTCAAGGTTAGCACCTGCATAATCACTGTTTGAGTAGGCTGCCAGGTCAAATGATGATTCTTTAGGATACCAAAGGCCCCGTTTTGGTTGACCTTTGAGATACCTAAATATCCTTTTCACAGCATTTAGGTGTGAAGTCTTTAGAGTAACTTAGAACCTGGAGCATGCATAGACTGCAAACATGATATCTGGTCTAGATGCTGTCAAATACATTAAGGACCCAATCATGGACCTATAAAGATGCACATCAACATATGCAGCTTCTTCATCCTTGACCAGTGGTTTTTGAGTTTCAATAGGAGTACTAGTAGTTTTCACATTCTCAAAATCAAACTTCTTCAAGATCTCAGCCACATACTTATCTTGACTAAGGAAGATTCCATCTTCTTTCTGCTTGACCAGTAATCTAAGAAAGAAAGTAAGCTCTCCCATAGAGCTCATCTGGAATCTGCTCTTCATTAGTGTCTCAAACTCATCACACCAAGACTTCTTTGTTGAACCAAAAATGATATCTTCAACATAAACCTGCACTAACATGATATCCTTCTTATCTTTCTTTATGAATAGAGTATTGTCAATGGTTCCTCTTCTATATCCACTCTTCAACAGGAAAGTGGACAAAGTAGCATACTAAGCTCTAGGAGCTTGGTGTAATCCATAAAGAGCTTTCTGAACTTTGTAGACCTTATTTGGAAACTTAGGGTCTACAAAGCCTGAAGGTTGAGACACATACACCTCCTCTTTAATGGTGCCATATAGGAAAGCACTCTTTACATCCATCTAATAAACTATGAATCCCATGAAAGAAGAAAAGGCCAAAAAGATCCTAATGGCTTCTATCCTTGCTATAGGAGCAAAAACCTCATCATAGTCTATCCCTTCCTCTTGCCTATGTCCCTTAGCAACCAATCTAGCTTTATTCCTAACCACCACTCCCTTCTCATCCTTTTTATTCTTGTAAACCCATTTTGTTCCAATTTCCTTCTTACCATAAGGCAATTCAACTAATACCCAAACCTTTTGAATCTTGAATTGAAGAAGTTCCTCCTGTATTGCTTCAATCCAACTTTCATCATCCAAAGCTTCAGATATCTTCTTGGGTTCAATCTGAGAGAGGAAGCAGGCAAATAAACAGTGCTGGAAGTCTTTGTGATTGGTCCTTTATTGCTTTTGAATGTAAGAGACAAAAGCATGTTCCCTAGTATGTGTCTTTACCTTGCTTCTTGTTTGAACAGCTGAGGATGGGTCACTAATAATTTGAGTTTTTAGATGAAAGGAATGAACTCTAGTTGTGGGAATAGAACTGACAACATTAGAAGTGTCCATGTTGTTGTTATCAGCTACTGCACCCTCAACCATCTCATCTTGAAAATCCCAATTCTCATCATCATAGGAAGAATGAGTGAAAATCCCATAATTGTGATCATTGTTAATTTCTACTAATTCAGGTATCTCATCATCAGCAGTATTAATAGGTGTGTGAACAGCACTAAATGTTTTAGTACTGCTAGATATGGGAGCTCCTCCTTGATTATAACATTTTTGTTCAAATGCCCTTCTAATCACATCAGCTGCATCACAAGCCTCCGTCTCTTGATTCTGCAACCTTGCAAGTTTATCTAGGAAAACTTGATCATTCTTAGAAGCTGGTTCTTGAAATGTCTTCTTACCAGCATCAATGACCTCCTTATCAGCTGAGCTTTTTGAAGAAAATAGAGAATTAGAAGGCCATAATAGTAGTAGAACAAATGGTTAATCAGAAGTAGTATCCTCTTGAGCATGTTCTGCATCAACTATTATCTTTAAACTTGCACTAACATTAGCTTCTTTGGAACCTGCAGTATTGTTAGCTCAATTTTTTGCAATAACTGGCTTATAATTCATTGAATTGGTTAAATAATCAAGATCAAAAAGCCATGCAGGTCCTTCTCCTTGCATGTTTGGTTTATTTTCTAGGAAATTCACATGCAAATTCTCTTCAACATGTCTGGTTCTAGTGTTATATACTCTAAAAGCCTTACTGTGTATAGAATATCCCACTAGAAACCCCTCATCAGCTTTACCCTCAAACTTGCCCAAAGGATCTAAGGTGTTTAGGATGTTTACAAGATACCCAAAAGGTCTCATGAAAGATAGCAATGGTGTTCTACCATTTATAAGTTCATAAGGTGTCTTGTTTTGAGTTTTAGTCACTAATACCCTATTAAGAACATAACAAGCAGTATTGACTGCTTCATCCCAAAAGATTACAGGTAATAGTGAGTCTGCTAACATAGTCCTAGCAGCCTCAATTAGAGTCCTATTTTTCCTTTCAACAACTCCATTCTGTTGTGGAGTCCTAGCATTGCTGAATTCCCTTCTGATCCCTTTATTAGCACAGAAATCATTCATTTCTTTGTTTTTTAAATTCTGTACCATTATCACACCTAATTATTTTAACCTTATGGTTTACTTGGTTTTCTATTTCAGTTATAAACTTCTTAAGTATCCCACTAGTCTCATCCTTAGTGGCCATGAAGAAAACCCAACTAAACCTACTAAAGTCATCAGTCACTACAAGGCAATATTTCTTATGATTGAGGCTCAATACAGATGTTGGACCAAATAAGTCCATTTGCAGAATCCGTAAGGGTTGACTGATTAAACTCATAAGTTTGGCCTTACAGGTGGCTTGTGTTGCTTTCCTTTCTGACAAGCAACACAAGAGTGGTCATTTTCAAAAAGATTTGAAGGAAGACCTCTTACAAGGTTTCCCTTCACAAGTTTGTTCATTGTTTTAAAATTTACATGACCTAGCCTCATGTGCCATAAATTAGACTCATCAAAGGATGCCTTTGCAAATAGACAGGTTAAATCTCCAGTAGGAACAATATTTTGTAGGTCAAAATAGTACATATTATTTTGCCTGGGAATTCTAAGTACTACTTGACTTTCATCAAGTAGCTTAAAATTTGGAGACAAAACAAGACATTCTGTTTCAGTAAACAAAACACTATTTTTCTTGTCACACATTTGTGAGACAGAGAAAAGATTAAACTTAAGACCATTTACATAGTATACATCATCAAAGTCTAATTTGTTAGTTTTTATATTACCTTTTCCTGTAATTCTACCTTTACCTTCACCAAAAGCAACAAATCCACCTTTAATCTCCTGATAGTCTGAAAGGTATTCTTTGGTGCCTGTCATGTGCCTGGAGCACCCACTGTCTGCAATTCCTTTGTCTTTTAAAGCTATCTGTGGATGTTCCTGCACATAAAGTAAGAGAAATCAGTTTCTCTTAGGGACCCAAGCCATCACTGACTTGAGCCTGCCTTGTGGATCCATGTAATCAACCATAGTGCAGATCCACTTATTATCTTTGGAGACTTGGTTTGTTTTAGTTGGTCTTGGTCTCCAAATACAACCTGCTGAGGGCTTAACAGCAGTGATCCCATTTCCCTTACCAGTATTAACTGCTTGTCTAACAGTACTAACTCTTTTAGGTGACAAACTTCTTCTTTGTGCTGATGGAGCATAGTGAGATCTGGTTATTGGTGAGTGTGATCTATTAAAAGTATTTTTAGTAAAATTCACACTCTGTTTTGGTCTAACAGTATTAACTTGTCTGGGAACACTAGTTGATACTGCCTGTTTTGGCTTGGCAGTACTAACTGGTATTTTTCCAGACCTTAGTAAGACTGCTCTTGGAACAAACTGGTTTTGATGATTAATCCTATTAGCATAGTTCCAGACTGGTTTATTTACCCTTTGACCAGTTCCCAAATACCCATTCTTGTTTACCACATTCCTTTGAGTCATTCTGTCTTCATGAAAAGTGCAATCTCTTATTAAATGACTCATACTTCCACAAACAAAACATGCCTTTTTGGTAAAACTGTAACCTAATCCCATATTTTGAGCCATTCTCCTATTACAATCCCTTTTGTCAACCTTAGGACTTAAACAAGACTCCTTAGGTTTCTCAGTTTATTGAATTGGTTTAACTGGTGTAATAGGTCTAACAGATTTAGCAATTTTAACTGATTTTGCATGTTTGACAGGCCTAACATATTCACCTTCTTTAAAAAAGTTAACTTTCTCAAAAACTTATTTAGGCCTAAAAATGCTTTCATTGTCATTGTCAGTGTCCCAATCTTGGATAAGGGGAGCACTTGACTTGACTTCCTTTGGTGTTTCAACAGATACTTCATTAGATTTAGGAGCATCTTATGTGACTGCAGTACTAGTATATACAGAGTCATCCAGTCCTACAAATGATAAATCAGCTTTGGGAGGTATGAAGTTCCCTAAGAGTAAAGGGGGAACTGCATGAAATCCCTCTACTTTCTTGAATCTATCATATGTTTGACTGTTTTCCTTATCACTAGTACTAGTATCAAACACTATTTCAGACACATCAGATTCACTTACATTACATACAGTCTCTTCTTTTCCATATCCTAAGCCAATTTTAACTTTTGGATTGATCTAACTATCAAGTAGTTTTGTTAGATTCTTAGAAGAATTTCACCTGCCATTCCAACACACCAATCTTTTCTTCAAGTATAACTTCATTTTTATGATATTGAACTAACTGTGCCTCTACTGATTTTAGACCAAGTTCATAAGCTACACTTTCTAATTTGGCCATATCTAGTCTTACACGTTTCTTTTCTTCAAGTATATCTCTTCATTTTTCTGATATTGAAACTAACCGTGCAGACGTTCTGGATTTTAGACCAAGTTCATTATCTCACTTTCTAATTTGGCCTTATCTAGTCTTACACGTTGTTCATCATACATTTTTTGAAGTTTATTATAAGATTCAATACATGCTTTAGAACATAAATTTACCTCAGTGTCAAAACTGCCAGAGCTTGAAGATTTTGAAGATACGTGGAGTGCCTTAAGAGACAAGTTGGTTAGTTCTCCTCAGCAGCTAGATTTACTCTATCATTGGTGCCGATATGGTTGTAGGCTTGTCTTGATCCTCCATTACCTTCTGTTCTTATCTCCTTTTTGATTTTTACATTCATCTCTTATTTGTTACCTATTATTGTTACCCCTGTTTTCCTGGATTCTTCTTTCCTTTGCAGTCTCTTTCAAAGAGTCCGTTTTTGTGATAGTTTTAGCATTCCACCTTTGGATTTTATCAAAACTTTAAATTTGGGGTTGTTTTTCCTTGTCCTATCTCACGACAGCTTTATGTCGGGGCACGGGTGTAGATCTTGTGTGATCTGTGGGGATTTCATGGCCACATGCCTTTTTAGGCCAGCTCGGCTATATCGATTTTGTTTATTCTCGTATGGTCAATTGACGCATCCCACCCCCCCCCCCAATTTGTAAGTAGGTGCATGTTGCAGGAATGCAGTATGTGTTGGTTGGTACCTCGTTTTTGTTCTTAAATCTATGTGCCTCACCTGCATTCATTAAAAAAATACTCCAAACACACTCACTCCCCCCCCCAACCATACCCTCACCCCTAAATAACTAAAAAAACTCCACCACCCCCCCCCCCCCCCCACCAAATAAATATCTAGAATCAACTCCAAAACCCCCCCCCCCCCCCCCCCCCCCCCACAAATATGAAATTCTTTTAATAGAACAATTAACCCCCCCCCCCACATATCTCCCTCTCCCCCCCAATCAAATTCCCCCCCCACCATATGTCAATCACATATACTTCATTAATATAACATGTGCTCACTAGATTGGTTAGCTGTATAATGAATAGAAGTGGTCACTGACTTCTTCAGAACATAAGATGCAGTTCTATTGTGACCTTATTGACTATTGACCTGTCGCAAGATTATCACATGTAAGGAGTACTTAATACGTCATCAGCTGCTCACTCTTGTGTTTCTGACTAGAGAACATCTCTCGGCCATGTTAGTGCTAACTAGATGAAGATATAGTCCACTGCCTCATTTAACTTCAGACTCATGTTCTACAAACAAGATTGTATAATACCAAACTTTAAGCCTCAATATATTAATACGAACACTCTTGATAGTGTTAGGGTTATACAAAACCTTGAAGCTATAAATGACTGAATATGAAAATGAGATATATGAACTACATGCCCTAGGGTCTCCTTTTATACACCAAGGAACCCTAATGGGCTTACAACGCGTTTTCTACTCATACATATCTTTTCCTAAAATATCTCATACATATCTCTTTAGCAGTACTAAAACAGACTAACAGTACTAACTAAGTGTAACAGCAGAAACTCTTCTAGCAGTAGTAACATTTTGTACTGGCAGTACTAATATTACACTAGCAGTAGTAATGACTTAGAACTTTTTCTTCAATCTTGAGCAGCAGCAGTAACTCCAACCAGCAGTTGTAACTTGAACCAGCAGTAGTAACAGTTAAGAATCCTTTTATTCCCAACAATCCTCCCCTAAACTTGATATTCATCATATTAATCATCAAGTTTCTTGAATAAAATCTTCTTGAACCTCAGGAGGATGTATCCAAACATTTCAAGGATTCTTGAGCTGTTTTGTGATGAGCTTCAAAAGCTGATAACATGTTTCATTCCAATAGTCAGCTTGCAGCTTCCTATTCAGCATGTCAGTGATGGTAGTAGGTGAAAGGGGATATCTTTTCTCTACAAGCATATAGATGTGCATGTTTTCAAACCTCACAAAATGAATTCCACAAGAATCATATAGCTTCCAAAGTAGTATCTTTTGTCCTTGTAGATTCCTTCGTATATCATCTTCTACATCAGGTTCAAACATAACTTTTAAATCACCTCATAACACCCTTTCATATGCTTCCTCAGGCCTTGTATACCTATGCTTAGTCTTAACCAACTTCTATAAATTTTCCAAATATTCTCTATCAAATTATTTGATCAGTTGACTAAACAATGTGTATGTCTTGGTACTTCCATTAGCTCTTATTATTTCATAAGAGCCTTGCCTTCCTGCTCTATGAATCTGAAAACCTACAATGGGTGCAGGCTTGACAGCTAAAGGTATATCATGAACTACAAATTCTTCATCTCGAACAATCTCAAAGCATTGTTTAAGATCTTCTCTCTCTTTATCATCATCATCTATTTTTTGCCTTTTAGAAGACTCTTATTCTAGCTCATCTCCTGCTCTCTTTGAATTGCTTCCTTTCCACTTCTTTGATCTTTCTTTCCACTCCCTCTGAATCTATAGCCACAAAATTGTTTACTCTTTTGTAAGCTTTGTCAAACATCTTTTTGATAGCATTAAAGCTTTTGCCCTTGAAATCCTTATGCTTGTACCCCTCCATGTTCTTCAAATAGGTACACATAAGACTTCTCTGCTAAGTCTTTGTAGGTGGTTTATTTATGTTCTCTTTGGCTCTCTTTGCTGCAAAATATTTTCTTCTAGTTTCTATGAATTCAGCCAAAAGCTTAAACTGTTCTTCAACTATCAACTCTTCTCTCTCTTGAGCTTGCAACTGTTTAGCCAATTGCCTATCAGCATTAATTGTAGCTTCAATGGAATCCCATTCTTCAATTAATGCAGCATTACTAGCTTCTTCTTCTCTTTCTCTTTCAAGCCTGGCTTCTTCATCTAACTCTGCTTGAAGTCTCTGAGCTACATCAGCATCATATTTAATTTGATCTTTGCCTTTCACTTTCACTAGTTTCTCAGGCGCTTGCATGATGCCTTTTCCTTTATCTTTTGCTGGAATCTGAGGTTGAGGTCTTGATGTTGTTGTTGGTTCACTTGGCTCTTTAAACATAACTCCTTTATCCATTTATGATCTTGAAGCACTACTTTTGATCTTCATTAAGGTTTCAGCTAAAGTGATATCATCAGTGGTTGAATCATCAACTGGTCTTGTAGGGCTAGCAGCACTAACATCGACATCAGATGGTACACTGATAGTTGTAACTTCAGCAGTACTAATATCATGACCATACCTCCCCTGAGTCTCTGCATCCTCTTGAAACCATGAAATCCCTTCATCTTGGTCAATTTCATTCCTCCCCTGTTTGGATGCATCCTCCTGATCACCCAAACTCTTTTCAGCATAAGACTCTATCTTGACTTTGAATAACCTCCTCTTGAGTTGTAAAGTTCTTGACTGTTTCTTCTTTTCCAACTTCTTGACTCTCTTCTTTAGATTAGTAATTTCCAAATCCCGAGCAGTCTTTATATTTTCCAAGGCAAGAACTCTTTCAGACAATTTAGTACAAAGTTCCATCATTTCCGTTAGTTTCATACTATCCTCCCCACTTCCAAGTGTGTTAACTCTTGAGAGAGGTGGATCATTAGATTGTTTAGACAACCTCTCAAACCTAGTTTGAGCAGGTCTGTCCCCTAATATGGTATCTTGGCACCTGGGACTACCACCTGAACCAGTTCTCTGAGGAAAAGGATCATTAGGAATTGTCGTGGATTGGGTCCTATTTATGTTACCACTGCCCTACTCTGGATCTAAGCTAGTAGCAGTAGTGGCAGCCCTTTCCACACTATCTCCCCTCTCCTCATGGACAGTCTCATCTGCTACAAGGGTAGTATGTCCACTAGACTGAGATATCTCAGTGACCTTTCTTTTGGTTTTCCTATATTTTTGGGTCTTTTTGGGTTGAGATGATGATGGAATAGTAGGGATTGGTTCAACATGAGATGGTGAAGCAGTAGTAGGTGTGTATTGGGGTTCAGTGGGTTGTCCTGAACCTTCACCCTCCACTGCTTGTAATTGTATCAACATAGTAGCAAAAAATGGTGTCACAGTCCCTGAAAAATCTTTTCCTTGCCTTCTTATGTTTGCAAAAACCTTTTTAGTATGAGAAGGTGTATGATATTCATCATTTAAAACTACTACAAGATTTTCAATTTGATTGTTCAAAAACATTTGTAAAAACCTTGAATACATTAAAAACTTTTTAGAATTAGGATCCAAGTTTCTCAACATACCATCAAAAATCAATTTAGAAAAAATAAATTTTTGATTCTTAGCCAAACATATAACTGCAGATGCAATATTAGTACCAAATTCATTCCAAGCAGTTAATTTAGAACTTAAACATTGTAAGATGGTATGAATGAGATACTTCCATTAAGGGGAAAAGAAAGGTTTTAGAAAAGTAAGTTTATCAGAAAGATTTTCATATCCCATCAATTGAAGGTTTTCAAAAATCTTAGTGTTTATAAGACAAGTAATGTCATCCTTATCATCAAAGTGAAGATCTCTCCTCATAGATGATTCTGTTATTGCTATAGTTTTGCCATCAACTCTGGCATGTATTTGTGTTTCATTATTGACTGTTTTGGTCTTTGCAGTAGACCAAAACTGCTCAATATAGGACACATAGATAGTTGGACTTACAGTTAAGGCATATCTGATAGGACTAGCATTAAGAAAATCAACTATCTCTGCAAAATCAGCATTGTCTTCTGATTTTTCCAAATATGCCACCATACTATGAGAATCATCAAAAGTTAAGTCTGCCATTGATGATAATTGTGAATGTTAGTGATAAAATCGAGTTAGGGTTTGTAGAATTGAGAACGTAAGAGTGTTTAAGAGTGATTACTATGTGAACGAAAAAGGTTTTATATGGAATTAATCAAACCCATAAGTGAAGTAACCGTTTAATTTACAAAAGACACCCTCAGCAGTTTTAACCTCAACGGTAACCTAGCAGCACTAACTTAGCCCAGCAGCATTAACTTTTTGCCTGGCAACACTAACTTTTCGCCCAGCAGCATTAAGTTATGCCAGCAACACTAACTCTTGTGTTACCAGTATAAACCCCAATTTTATTCAAATAGTATTTTCAACCCATTCCAATCATCAATCTATCCAAACAACACCTCAGAGATTAAGCATTCCAATGCTAGCAGTCAAAATGGAAAACGACTAACATCAAGTGCTTTTGTGAGTAAGTCTGCAACATTATGATCAGTGTGAATCTTGATCACTCTTTCCATCTTCTTTTGTTGGATCCTCAGTAGATTTCTTTTCAACATCATCAGCAACCTTATCATCTGAGCTCTTAAGACTTGAAGAGATAGGTGAATCAGGAGTCCATAATGGTAGCAGTATATACTCATGACTAGGTACTGTCTTCTTCCCAGCTTGACCTGCATCTATACTTTCTTTGGTACCTGCATTACCATTAGTTTGATTCCCTACAACAACTGGCTTATAATTCATAGATTTTGTCAGTGTATCAATATCAAAAAGCCATTCTGGTCCACTCCTTGCAATATAAGGTTTATTTTCAAGAAAAGTAATGTGCAAGGTCTCCTCTACTATCCTGGTTCTACTATTAAATACTCTAAATGCTTTACTATTAACAGAGTACCCAACAAAGAATTCCTCATCAGCCTTCCCATCAAACTTACCTAGGTGATCTAAGGTGTTAAGAATAGTAACAAGACACCCAAATAGTCTCATAAAGCTTATTGTTGGTGGTCTACCATTAAAAAGTTCATAAGGGGTCTTGTTGTGAGGCTTAATTACTAATGCCCTATTCTGTACATAACAAGCAGTATTAACTGCTTCAGCCCAAAAGGTAGTAGGTAACTTTGAATCAGCTAGCATAGTCTTAGCAACACTAAATTCTCTCTTAATCCCTTTCATCTTACAGAACTGATTCATTTCCTTATTCTTAAATTCAGTTCCATTGTCACATCTGATTATTTTGACTCTGTGATTTATTTGATTTTCTAATCCTGTTATAAAAGCCTTAAGGATTCAACTGGTCTCATCCTTAGTTGCTAAAAAGAAAACCTAACTAAATCTACTAAAGTCGTCTGTGATAATTAGGCAGTACATCTTTTTCATTATACTCTTTACAAAAGTTGGACCAAATAAATCCATGTGCAACATTTGTAAAGGTTGGCTGATTGAGCTCACAGTTTTGGTCTTACAAGAGGCTTTATGTTGCTTTCCTTTCTGACAAGCAACACATGTATGATCATTTTCAAAAATCTTTGAAGGTAAACCTCTTACAAGATTTTCCCTCACAAGTTTGTTCATAGTTTTGAAATTTATATGCCTCAGCCTCCTATGCCAAAGATTAGACTCATCTAATGTGGTCTTTGCAAAGAGACAAGTTAGACCTCCATGAAGGAACAACATTCTTTAAGTCAACACTGTACATGTTGTTCTTTCTGGGAACTCTAAGCTAGACTTGACTTTCATCAAGTAGCTTAAAGTCAGGAGACAAAACAACACATTCAGTGTCAGTGAAAAGGATACTGTTCTTCTTGTCACACATTTGTAAGATACTAAAAAGGTTAAACTTAAGCTCCATAACAAAGTACACATCTTTAAAATCCAATTTTCCAGTTCTTATTTTACCTTTCCTAGTAATTTTCCCTCCTTTGGTACTACCTCCAAAGGCAACAAATCCACCATCAATTTCTTCATAATCTGAAAGGTAGGACTTGTTTCCAGTCATGTGCCTAGAGCACCCACTGTCAATGACTCCTTTTTCCTGCACAAAAAGTAGAAAATCAGGCTCTCTTAGGGACCCAAGCTATTACAGACTTGGATCTGTCTTGTGCATCAACATAGTCAAATCTTTTAAAGGACATTGATGCACCATTGTTTCTTGAGACATGGTCTAAAACTTTGTGTTTTGGTCTCCAAACCCAACATGTTGAGGCCTTAACAGCATTAGTTTTATTTCCCTTATTATCACTTACTACTGCTTTTGGCCCAACAGTAGTAACATTTTCCCTAACAGTATTAACTTTTTCATTGAAATTATTGTTCTTATTTGTTGTATACTTGTTAAAGGGCCTTCTAGCATGTGAATGTGCTCTATTAATTACATTTGATGCTGGTCTTGCACTATTCACTGTTGGTCTTGTGTAGGCAGTATTAATTGGTCTGGTAGTATTAACTGATATTGCTACTCTTGAAGAGCTTTGCCTAGCAGTATTAAGGTGATGTTTGTTTATTAAGAGGCTATGAATCTGAATCTGATTCGCACATCTGAATCTGAATATTTGGTAGAAAAGTCTGAATCTGATTCCCATCTTTCTCGTCTAACTTATTTCTAAACACCCACTTAGTTCCTATGATTGTCATATTCCTAGGTTGTGGAACTAACTCCCAAACGTCGTTAGCAATGAATTGATTTAATTCTTCTTGCATGGCGACTATCCAACTATCATCCGTTAAGGCTTCATTCACATTCTTAGGTTCTATAGTTGATATAAAACAAAAGAAGTTACTTTGGTTTTGGGCTTGTGATCTAAGGGTTCTTTGGTTAAGGTTTCCTATGACATTTTCTAATGGATGGTTCCTAGATTCCTTAATATTGACTATTTCGTCAATCTCTAAAGTTTCATCCTCAATGTCATTTTCTAGGTTTTTCTTTTCGGTAACCTTAATTGCTTCTTCTTCATCTAAGTCATCATCCACCAAGGGTGATGTCTTAGAGGGTGGAGGAGTTTCATCGAATGTCACGTTGAGTGATTCTTTGACTTTCCTAGTATGTTTGTTAAGGATGATGTAGGCTTTACTATTTTGCGAGTAACCTAAAAAGATACCTTCGTATGACTTTGGGTCAAACTTTGTAAGGTAGTCTTTAGTGTTTAAAATGAAGCACTTGCTTCCAAACACTCTAAAATAATCAAGAGTAGGTTTCCTACCTCTCACGAGTTCATAAGGTGTTTTTCCTAGGATGGCAATTAGGATTTGGTTGAGAATGTATGTTGAAGTATCTACGGCGTTACACCAAAAATTTTGTGGTAATGATTGCTTATTCAACATAGTCCTACTCATTTCTTAAAGTGTCTTATTTTTCCTTTCGACCACGCCATTTGATTGAGGAGTGGGTAGAGCTGAGAAGTCATGTGTAATACCATTGGCATTACAAAATTCTCAAAATTGCACCTCATTATCAAATTCCCTACCGTGGTCGGTTCTTATTGACACTATAGTACATCCTAATTGGTTTTGAATTTTCTTACTAAATATTTTGAATTGATCGAAGGCTTTGGTTTTGTCCTTAAGGAATCTAGTCCAAGTATACCTAGAGTAGTTATCTACTATGACTAAAGTGTAGCGGTTTCCTCCGTAACTCCGTACGGCGGATGGACCAAAGAGATCCATATGAAGGAGTTCTAAGCATCTAGTCGTTGAAACTATATTCTTAGCCTTATGACTAGTGTGAGCTTGCTTTCCAATTTTGCAAGCATCACATAAGTGTTGATCAAACTTAAGCTTGGGTAAGTTCCTAACTAATTCCTTAGATGCTAACGATTGAATGAGACGCATATTTGCGTGACCTAATCTCATATGCCACAACGTAGAATTTTCATCAATCGTTGCTAGACAAATTTGATCTTTGGGCTTATTTCCTAATTTCATCACTTATAAGCCTTTCTTTCTAATACCTCTACCTATGACCTTACCATCCTTAGTAATTTTATTATCATGTTTAAAGAAAGTTACTCTACACTTATTATCACATATTTGTCCTATACTTAACAAGTTAAAGCTTAAGTTATCTACATGTTCTACATTATCTATTTTGAGAGAGTCATTCAAAATCGTACATTTGCCAATGATGTTACCATGAAGATTACTACCAAAAATAACATTACCTCCGTTGTATTCCTTATAGCTTGAGAAAATCTTTCGGTTACTCGTCATGTGTTTGGAGCATCCGCTACCCTTTATCCACTCATCCGGTTCCAAGTCGACTCCAAGGCATTTCTATTTATATAAGGTAACACCTCAAACATTTGGTCCCTAATATCTCATGGGTCCAAAGTTGTTGGTGCTAAACATCCCTTGCATTTGATGCAATTGGTTGGGATGTGAAAATGGAAGACACATCTCCCATGGCATGTAACTTTGACTTGGGATGTTGTTCCAAGTTACGGGAAAGCCACGTGGTTGATTTTGTCGACCAATGTTTCTTTTTGGTTGTGGTGTCTTAGGACGAGGATAATTATTGATGACTCTTCTAGGTGGTGGAGTTTTTGATCTAAAATTAAGTTTTAAAAATCCAACAACCGGGTTTTGATAATGGCTTATAAAATTGTTTGACTTCATTATCACTAGCAACTGGAACTTTGACGTTGTTTACTATTATGTGTTTTGGTCTAGGACCCAAAATAGATTTTTGAAAAGACACACTTTTCGGAGATCTAGGTGTACCAACTGGTGGCGGTCCTATAATTGTTTTGGGAGCCGCCTGAACACTTTTGGGGCCGCTCATATTTATGGGACCTCCATCAGAAGATGTCTTTTTCTGAGCTTTCATAAATTATATTTCTTTAGTTCCACTAGATGATGGTTCAAATGAATTAAATCCTAAACCTAATTTTTCACCGGAGGGTTTTTGATTACTTAACATTTCATTTAGACATTGTGTACTCTTTTCAAATTTATTTAATCTAGTGACTTCCTCTTTGAGTTTTTCATTCTCAATTTTAAGCATATGATATTTTACACATTCGAGATCAACCCCCTTGTTTTTCTCGAGTGTAGACACTTTTTCCTTTAGAACACTAAGTTCTTTTTCTAAATTATTTCTAGTGGCTTTTAATATTTTGTTTTTAGTGATTATCTTTAAACTCATTTTGCACAGTTTATCATATTCATTGTCTAGCTCTAGCACTAAGTCATCTATTGACGAGTTCTCATCACTAAAGTAGGAGGATTCGGAACACACCTCACTTGATGCTTGAGCTACTAGACACGTTTCGTTATTGACTTTCTCATCATCTTCTTCACCGCTATAACTCCAAGAACCTCTGACAAATGCTCTTTGGTTCTTATCTTTCGGTGGTTTTGGACATTCTCCAATAAGATGATTTGGGTCACCGCATCTAAAGCATTTTCTATCAGTTTTACTATTTTTGTCGTCTCGGCTTCTTTGGAACGTCTTTTTGTCATTCTGAGGTTGTCTCACGAATCTACCTCTTCTCTTGAAGAACTTCTTGAAGTCTTTTACTGCCATGGCGTATTCTTCGTCTTCACTTCCAGAAGTCGAACACTCTTCATCAAGAGATAGTGACGTTAAGTCTTTCGACTCTTCAATCGCAATGTGTGCTCTTTTCAAACTTGGTTAGTTTAAGAGCTTCCTCTTTAATCTTTTCATTTTCAATTTTAAGCATATGACATTTTACACATTCGAGATCAACTCCCTTGTTTTTCTCGAGTGTAGACACCTTTTCTTTTAGAATACTAATTTCCTTTTCTAAACTAGTTCTAGCGGCTTTTAATCTTTTATTTTTAGTGATTATCTTTAAACTTATTTTGCACAGTTTATCATATTCATTATCTAATACTAAATCATCTATTGACGAGTTTTCATCACTAAAATAAGAGGATTCGGAGCATACCTCACTTGATGCTTAAGTTACGAGACACGTTTCGTTTTTGACCATCTCATCATTTTCTTCACCGCTATCACTCCAAGAACCTCTGACAAAAGCTCTTTGGTTCTGGTCTTTCGGTGGCTTTGGACATTCTCCAATAAGATGATTCGGGTCGCCGCATCTAAAGCATTTTCTATCACTTTTACCGTTTTTGTCCTCTCAGTTTCTTTAGAACGTCTTTTTGTCGTTTTGAGGTTGTATCACGAATCTTCCTCTTCTTTTGAAGAACTTCTTGAAGTCTTTTACCGCCATGACGTACTCTTCGTCTTCACTTCTGAAAGTCGAACACTCTTCATCACCAGATTCTTTCTTAGCCTTTAAAGCAAGAGATTTCCTTTCAACTTTTGCTTTGACTATTTCTGAATCTTTTTTAATGATCTTTTCGTGAACCTTGAGGTTCCCGATAAGTTCATCAAGAAATAGTGACGTTAAGTCTTTCGACTCTTCAATCGCCGTGACATTTGCTCTCCATTTAGGATGTAGAGCCCTAAGAAACTTCCTAACATAGTTCTTGCTAGAATAACCTTCATCAAGAGCTTTTAGACTAGTAATAATAGGATTAAATTTAGCAAAAGCACTATCTATAGATTCGTCTTTGGAAATGATGAATTGTTCATATTGTTGAACCAAAAGGTCGATCTTATTATCTTTGACTTGACTATTACCTTGGTGGGTGATTAACAATGTTTTCTAAATTTCTTTTGCCGTATTACACATGAAAATTCTTTCATATTCTTTTCTAGGAAAAGCATTATAAATAACCATTTTAGCTTCGTTATTTTTTTCAGGTCTCTTTTTAAGATCATCACTTTATTTTTCAAAAGGGATAACCTCATCTAATTTGGTTTTCGGATTTTGTTCAATAGGTTGAAAATCACCATTGGTAATAACATGCCAAAGATCTAGATCTTTTAATTTAACATATGTCTCGAATCTATTTTTCCAATAAATAAAACTATCACTTTCAAAAAGTGGTGGTCTTTGCAGCTGATTGCCCTTCTAGATATTTGTCGTAATCCATAGATCGATCGAAGCTTTAAAATACAGTATATTTTAAAAATCTTGAGTGACCTTGGCTTCTGATACCATTTGTGAAAACTTGAAGGGGAGGTTGAATAGTTTACACGTTCATTTTACGTTTTAAAAGTTGGCTTTCAAATTATTAAGATTCGAGTTGTATGTTTATACCACAATGCACAATTTGAAAAACATATATAAAATTGTCCATGGAGGTGGGGAAGAAACGCAGGGTAAAACGGGTTATGTTAACCCGTGAGTGTGTTGGGAGGGAAAAACACGCGGGAAAAGCTGTTGGGGCTGTTAACAGAGTGTGAGTTTTACCATTTGGCTAAAATGGTCCCTCAAAGTTAATGGTGTGTTTGCACACATGGTCCTTGTGGTTAAATAACTTTTGGGGACTTGGCAAAACAAGTCCCCAAGAGTTATATAACTCTTTTCAAATTTCGTCCTTGTGGAGTACAAGTTAGGGGGGTTGGCAGTTTTGCCCCCCTACTTGTTACTTTGAACAAATTGCAAAATAAGCCCTTGTCTTCTCTTTTTCTCTTTTCTCCTTTATAAATAAGTTTAGGGTTTGGCAATTTCAGCCTCTAAACTTATATTTCTTTGACTTTGGCCCCGGGGTTGACTTGGGTTGACTTTGACTTTGACCAGTTGACTTTTCTGTTGACTTTTTGACTGGATTGACTTTCCGGCTTTGATTTGGCTTTGTCTTTCACAGTCTTTTCCATTCCGAGTCCAGTTTTGTCGTTTTGTCTTTGTTTTTCGTCCTTTTCTTGGTTATCCGTTCCTGCACAATACAATTAGCAAAACAAGCATATATTTGGCATTTTAAGTCCGTTTTTGGTTATTTTAGCTCGTTTTTAAAGGTAAAAGGTATGTGTATTTAAGCACATACCAGGGGATGCCCAGTAAACTACGCTCCCTTTTTTATCTTTTTGTGGGGAAAGTTGTATCTGGTATAGAACCTTCCATTTTGGGGGGAAAATTTGAATTTCAAATTTTAAGTTTTTAATAAAACTTTTCTTTTAATTAGAAAATATTTTGTATAATTAATTTTGTGAATTTTTTTTGTAAAAATGTAATGGATAAGAGAAAAATATTTTCTTGATCACTAATCATGCTTAATGATTTATTTATTCATACCTTAAGTGATTACTAATTTAGAAATGGAATTTTACGATTAATAATTTGTAAACGTTTAATTTTATCGTAAACGTTTTTACATTTTGTTATTATCAAAACGTTGAGAGGTCAAAAAATATAAATAACGTTTTTAGACATTATTTATATTAACAGAATTCGTCAAACCGGTCAAAGCTATCTCTACACCTTAAAGCACCTCAAAAACACCTGACCGAATACTTCTTGAGCTCGAAGAACAGATTAATTTCTTACTAAAAGGGTCTCGGCCGACACTAAGACCTAGCTTAACGCACATCCCTCAAGCTTATGCTGAAGCGGTTTATTCAAACCCCCGCCGGCAAAACCAAAATGGGCCACCAAAGCAGAACCCCTTCACTTTTCATGAACGTACCGGTCCAAACCCTCAGCCCTAGGCGTTAGGATCCACTTTCAAGGCTCGAGTACGGGACTACATGGCAGCACACACCGAAAGGATGGAAAGATTTGAGAATGCCATTTTCAAACAGCGAGAGGAGATCAAGGATAGGATGGCTGAAATGTTCGGACTTCTTAAGGAACTCACAACCAACAGGGCTCCCAAAAAAGTGTTGATCAGAGAAGAGGCTAAATCCCCCGTCACTAAAAACGTAAATTCTATATCTCTCGCTAGAGGAGAATAAGAAAGGAACGACAATGATGATATGGCAGCCGACGACGGCATTAACAGAACAGATACAGAAATGCCAGTAAAGGAAGCTGAGAAGGAGACTAAAGCTGAAATGGAACCAAAAACAAATCAATCAAAAGAGCTAAAAGAGAAGAAACAACGGAGGCATCCAACTCTCAGCCCGTAGGGTATTACCTAAAACATAGGATCAATGAAAAACTAATCGAGGGACTTGTTGATAATCATAGGTTCAATGACTCCCTGTTAGGAATCCGAATTGGAAAAGTAAAAGGAAAGACCTATAATTTGTTACCTAGGGGGCCTATTTATGAAGCAATCCTTAGAAAAAAGATAACAAGGAAGGAGGACATTGGAGGAAATTTTGAAATACCTTGTAACATAGGAGTCCTGAAATGCATGAACACCCTATTAGACCAAGGATCCGACATAAACGTCATGCCCCTCTCTACCTACATGAAACTAACCGACGAAAGGCCTGCTGAGACGGACATTAGACTCTCCCTAGCTAGCCATCAGTATATCTATCCTTTAGGAATAACAGAGGACGTGTTAGTAGATGTTGTTGGGTATGTATACCCCATGGACTTCATGATTTTAGACATAAAGGAAGACGAAAAAAGGCCCTTTATCTTAGGAACACCATTCCTGACAACGGCTAAGGCCGTGATTAAGTTCGATAAGGGCATCATAACTCTAAGATCTGGAAAGATTAATATAAGTTTTCATAGGATACCTGAATCCCTCTATAAGTTCGAGAAAGGGATTAAGAACGATATAGAGCCTATAGCCCCCACTATGACCGTAAATAGGCTAGTCTTGGAATGGGAAGAAAAGATAAAACTTCACCAGGAAAAGGAGATGAAGTTTGACCAATGGAGGAGCAAAAACTTCAGAAATAAGCATCCCGCTCTTGTCAAAGAAAAAAATAAAATGGATGATGAAGGATAAGTCACGTAAGGATGTGTGACTTCGAGTCTAGCTACAAGACTCATAAATAAAGAAAAGCGCTTCTTGGGAGGCAACCCAATGCTTATTTTTCCCGCATATTAGGAGTGTCGTGTGTTTTAATTCTTTTCATTTATTCTTTTATGTTTGAATCATTTTGTAATCATGCTTTGTTTTGTTTATAACTTAGTCTTATTTACAATTAAAGGTATTTTGCAACAAAATAAGTGTAGGGGAAATATCTGGTTTTTAAGAACCAAGTCAAACATTTAAAATGAATTGTTTAGATTAATTCGCGTCAAGTTTCGAGTCATATGATTGTATTGACTAATCTCAGGTTTCATGCAGCAATTTCATACAGGAAATAACTTATATAATCGTGTGCAGGAAGTTTTTCAAAGAAAACAAAAATAAAAATTTTGCTCAGAGCCTGGAGACGGCATCAGGATTAATCCTAACGGCGTCGTGAGCCCAGCTACAGGAAAATTTGAAAATTTTCAAGTATTTTCAAAAAATAGTTTGCACAACATTTAAAATTTGTAATTCTTTTATAAACCTGCATAAACCTATGATTACATCATTACTCTCATCCTATCTTTACTGCTTTCATAGAGTCAAAACCCTAAATTCTCGTTGTATATATATCTATCCCACCGATTTTATGCTTGGTGTAGTTGTCTTTGTCTTTGATTACATGTTATATTTGATGAGAAGAAGCTTGTAAGTTCTTAGAAAGTTTCATTTGACTAGTGAGATATAGTTATCTCAAGCTAGATGGGTGATAATAGAGAGGATCATCTCTATTATAGATGGTAGTGGATATCTAGATAGATACATTGTGTATATACATGTTTATGAGAGTATCTGGACATATTTTAGTTGAGGCAGCATATAGTAGAGAGTGCGATTAGTTAGAGGAGAGATTAACATAGACTACAAGTTATGTAGACAGCTTAGAGCCCTCTCTCAGGTGTTGAGTATATAGCATAACAAGACACAGTATGGAGTGTTCGGCAAGGTGGGAGTGGACTTATTCCGTTATTCAGATTGGGGGGTTGGGGATGAGTGAGAGAGTATAAGGTCTCTTTGTGACATGAGAGCATTATTATAAGACAAGGTGAGTGGATATCATGAGATCTAGATGTGAATGGTGTGGCATAATAGGATAGCTCTACATTAGGAGTTGAGTGGAGATAGGAAGTGGTGAGGTGTTGAGATAGCTAATGAGATTCATACTAGGTGTGGGATGGTGGTGTAGAGCACACTGAGTATCGGCTTGGGGTGTGGTGTGGCTGTGGGGGGGTGGGGGGGGTGAGGGTGGGGTTGGGTGTGGTTTGATCTGAGATCGACATATCTCTATATTGTAGTATGGGGGAGGTGGGGGTGAGATGGGGTAGGAAGTGTTGGGGGGGAGACAGCATGGGGGTTTAGCTTTTTGTTTTAGGGATTTTTTGTTGGCGGAGGATTTGAGATAGAGTATTAGGAACACAGAATTTAAGTTGACACACATATTGGGAAAAACAATGAGAATATTTTGTTGTGTATTGGGGTGTATAGGGTTTGTGTTTTGGTTTGCTTGTGTGTCTTTTATATTGGTAATTTAGTAAAGGCGGTATTTGTTTTTTTTTTAGAGGAATTTGTGTGTGTTGTGATCTATGTAGTGTGTGGTGTTAAGGTATTGATATGATTGCAAAGGGGAGGTGAAAAACTTTAAGTTAGGTCTTTGATGAGTACTAATAGAGGGTAAAAAGAGTAAAGTTGGTGGATATTATTGCAGCCGTGAGTGGGAGTTACATGGACAATGGCGGGGTCAGGAAGAGATAGGAGTTTTTTACTACTTATTTTGGTGTTATGGGTTATAGTCGTAACTTGTTCTAGGGTTTAAGTTGTGGATTCGGGCGTTTAGATGCAAGGCTCAATTAGGGTCAAAGTTTTAAGTGTTATTTTGTAAATTGGGAGCCTTTTGGTTTAAGTTCAGTTTTAGGGAGAGGACAGGGGTGGAAGGGAGTATTACACAGTGTTAGGTTACTAAGATGAGTATTGTGGTGGGGGTTTGGTTTTAGTTTTCCCATCTTACGGAGTTAGGGTGGTATATAGTGTAGGTTCTCTACATTTTTTATTATGTAGTTGAAAGGAGGGTTTTTTATTTGGGGGATTTGGTTGAAGTAGTTTGATTTTAGTTGGGAATTGGTTAGGTGTGTTTTGTTTTGGGGAGTTTTTTTTTGTTTGGGGGGGGTGGGGGGTTGTGGTGTGGTTTGGGGGTTGTTTTGTTTGGGGGTTTTGTAGTACTTGTTGAGTTTCCGTTTGACACAGAGAGTTTAAGAGATGTAGTTTTACTATTTGAAGGTTAGTTGAGCGTCTGAAGTATTTATGTTTTTATAGTTGATAAGGGTTTGATCATAAGCGTGTCATGCATAAAAGCCTATGATATTCAGTGAGATTTACTCGCTCTCTTTCCTATCTTTACTTATGCGTTTAATTAGAGTCAATAACCCCTAAATTCTCGTTGTAAATATATATCTATCCCAACCGATTTATGCTTGTGTATTTGTGTCTTTGTCCTTTTGATTACTATGTTCTATCAATTTGATCTTAAGTAACTTGTAAGTTCTTAGGAAGTTTCATTGGTCTATGATTAATGAGGAGGATAATTAACCAAGTTTAGTCACATGTTATATCTTCTCCATTATTGAGCAAACCAAGGAAGAACTTAAGATTCACTTTTACCTTGTGTTTCTTTTCCCATTATTCATAATTACGGGTACCTTCTATAGAACATTAGGGACAAAGCTCCCAACATAAAAAAATGTGGGGGAAATAAGCCTTAGAAAACATATTCCTTCATTTGAGCCATCTTGCTTAGTATCCAAAAAAAGATGGTGAATATAACGAAAGATAGCATAAAAAAAGGTATTTGACCAAAACTTAAATTTTTTATGACACATACCGACGAAAACCGAGTATTAATAGCATCTCATGTGTTAGGAATTACAGATTTGATGATTACAAAACCCATAAACAGAAATGAAGAAAGAAGAAACAAAAGGAAACAAGATATGCTAAAGAAGGAAACAGATCAAGATAATGTTTGATTGAACATCAACATATAAAGTTGAAGATCATAGATTAGTCAAACATAATGAGTGCATTAGTCAAACAGTAAAGTATTAATAAAGATTTCAATTAATTAGTTTCCTAAATATGTATTAAAGTTTTTCACTTATTGAAACAATAAGGACCCCATATATGTAAATAGTTTTAGTAGCTTTGTTAGTAAGCTAGGGTTATCTTGTAATCTCCCGTCTATTATATAAAGAGGGTAGCGTCTAGGTTACAATCATCCATTTTTAACAGTATACCTTATCTCCAATGAGCGTTCCTAGAAACGCATAGACAGCGTGTGTAATATAGTATTAAGTTTCTTTAGTTAAAGTTTAATAAAGAAACCTTATAAGTAAACAGATTGTGTTCTTTATATTCCGCTGCGAGTTACAGATCATTGTTATCATAACTAGATTAGTCCTAATAACGATCTATGAGAATCAATAAGGATTTCACATTGGTATCAGACCTCGTGTACAGGCTCTTGATCTAAGGGTTATAGTTTTCCTATGTATATATTTTTCTGTAATTTTTATCTCTAAACACATATATTTTGGTCCACATACGCCATTGGATCTTGAACAATGAGGAAGTGTATTAAAATGTTGTTCATTTTGGAGGTTCAGTTTATTCCACTATAATTCTGATTGGAAAAGTTACAAACCATCCTTGTAAAAATATTTGGTCGTAGTATGGATACGATTCAGCCTTGACATTCTTGGATCTAGGATACTGTCCGTTGATGTCGAAACGGGCTCACTGAGACTTTCAGGCCAAGTATGTGATCTTCCATGCTAATATTTCTAAAAGAATTCTCAAAGACATTTTTATTACATCACACTATTGTAATAAGCATGTCTTTTTTCGCACTGAAAGGAAGATTTGATCTATGCTACTGAGTTCAAGATTCAAGAGATGGTGATAATCTTTTAAGGGAAGCTTATTGTTGATTATACTATAACCACTCTACAAGCATCACTTGAGGGGAAGCCTGTTTACGAGTTGCACAAGACCCCTATTAGAGATGATTACAAAAAGAGGGAAGAAGATTTCTGTGTGCAGCTTATTATTGTGATGACATGTTCAACCATGTTTCTTCATGCAGATTGTCTTTTGTAAAAATCAAATAGGGGAAGATTTGTTAGGAAATTACAGATTTGATGATTACAAAACCCATAAACAGAAAATGAAGAAGAAAGAAACAAAATGAAACAAGATATGCAAAAGAGGAACAAGATCAAGAATAATGTTGATTGAACATCAACAATAATGTCTTGAAAGATATAGAATAGTCAAACATTTAATGCGGATTATCAAACAGTAATGTGATGATTACAGTAATTAATTAGTTTCCTAATTGAATCTGTTTATCTTTTGAAACAAAAGGACGATTCTTGGAGGACAATTTAACCGGTTATCGCATGTTTCTTCTCCATTATTGAGCAAACCAAAGGAGTACTAGTTTCTTTTACTTGTTTTCTTTTCCCTTTATTCATTTTTACGGATACTTCTATAGAACATTGGGGACAATGTTCAACTTAAGTGTGGGGGGGAAATAAGCCTTAGAAACTATTCCTTCATTTGCCATTTGCTTGTTCCTTAAAATGATGGGTAATATATCAAAACATAGCATAAAAAGGTAATTTTGACCAAAACTTAAATTTTTTTATGACACATACCGACGAAAACCGAGTATTAATAGCGTCTCATGGATAGGGATGCGTATGACTAGCACAAAAACACTCAAAATTCCACCAAAAAAATATGAGGTTCGCCTTTAGATCTATTCGGGTATCTATTATTGATACCCAAGATAGTTTATACCTTTAGCTTTCTCGAGTTAAGGTTCGAATGCAGTCATATGTGTATATTCCGTCATTACGGATGTATACGTATGGTCTTTGTCGCCTTTTCTGGAGCATTGGTATCGGCGTTAAATTATATGAGTGTACCGGTAGTATATTAAATTCTAGAACTTGTTTTTGTGAGGCATCTTGAGACCGCATAGTAATTATTAGGATTTGCTTGATAAGAGGCACTAGGACTAACCCATGTTTTAAACCTGTAATTGTTATGATGGTCACACCGATCATATAACTATCCCAAACCCTTGCCATGCACTCATTTTTAGTGCATGATACCCCCAAGTAGCACTCAATGAGCCTATCCTTTTTCATGGTTGTCATAATTTTCTGGTTAAGTCCAGCAGCTACACACGCGCCAGTTGATAATGAGTTATAGGTGTGATTGTGAATAGTTCGATAGTTGTTTTGTTTATTGTTAGTGTTGTTAAATTGTTATAGTATTTAGATGTGTTGAAAGTTTTTTTATTGTTATTTTTTTTTGGTTTTTATTTTATAAGTAAAGGTTTTTATGGTAAGTTATTATATATTAGGAGGTGGTGGGGGGGTGGTGGTTTGGTCGTTTTTTAATAATTAGATAAATAAAAAGTAAAAAATAACCACAAATAAACTAAACACGTTATTTAGTTTAGTGGCTAAATGTGTATAAAAATAAATGGGTTGTAAGTGTATATCGAATAAGAACCCAAACCAGTGGTAAGTGTGTGTTAAAAAGGTTGAACTGGTAGAGGGCCATGGTTCGAGCCTTGCTCACCCGGCTTCCCTAGTTCCCTTTTTTTTGAAAGCTCAAGAACAAAGTTGTTGATATGTTATGAGCTTATCAAACTTTACAAAACACATTTTTCTCTAAAACTTAAAGAATACTAAAACACTTTGAATTTACAGCAAACTTAGTTTTTAAAGAAAAACTTAAAAAGCTAACTGTTAGCGAACTAAGCTGATGAAGCAATCTTAAAAACTTAAAAAAAAAAACTAAACTAAAACCTAAAACAAACACTTAAAGCTAAAGACAGAAAAGCTGAGAGCAAAACCTTAAGCTTATATTAAGCTAATGAACTGACTCAGCATGCTGATCATGCAACCCCACACAAGCTACTTTACTTATTGTTAAAACCTCAAAACTGAACCTTAATGCTAAAAAACTTTGCTAAACGAAAACTAGACCTAGACACGACTTAAACATCTTATTAAAATCATTGTGAACTTATTAAGCCCTAGACAGAAAGCAACTTTAAAAGGCCTGTTTACAGTTTAACTCTTGTTTGAAATCATTAGATAAAAAAGAGAAAAATAAGTTGTCTTTCAATGATTTAAGCCGAGAGAAATGAAAAAGTAAACTAATTTAAGCTATTATAGAGCTGAAACTAATCTAACTACCAAAGATGCGCTGTATTAAGGCTTATTTTAAGCAAAAAACAGTGCTAATGCCAAACACCCCTTTAATTATTATAATGCCAAACTTAAAAACTAAAATCAGACCCTAATAAGCTAATAAAAAAGCAAAACAGCTTGATTAACTAAAGCATATTTAAGACAATAACAGTAATCAACAGAAATTAAGTATTAATAAGGATATGAAATAAGCTATGCTATTTTTTTTGGATTTTAACATTTATGAAGAAAAAACAACTAAAAATAGTTTAAGCTAAAATTTAAATAACTAAATAGCATCAACTAAGTATAATAATCACAATAAGGCTATTTCGAACAGTCACAATCTATAATAAGAGTAGAATTAAGCAAATAAGCAGTAAAAATATAGATTGAGTCAGAAAAGTTAAAAAAGAAGTAAGAGTACCTTTTCCTTGCTTAAACAAGACTGTAATGCTCAAAAGCTTGATTCTACAAGTTGAAGACTGGCTTTTTAGGAATAAGCCCGTTCCAACGCCCATCCCTTTTGGCGTAATCATCCATTAATCAAAAGTTTTTGGAAATTTGAAGGAGTGATGTGTAACAGGCCAAAACGCAATTAAACTTGTTAACTAACTATAAAGAAAGCTTATTAAGAAATTGGAGCTTATTAAGAGCTTATTTATTAAACAGAGTACAAAAATATTGAAATTTAAACACGAATTAAAATATATATAAAACTGAATATCGATGACGTTAGAGAAGATTGTGACGCCGTCTCCACGCATTGTAAATCCAAAGCTTCATCAAAATCTTGTAGAGTTGCATTATTGTCCTGTTTCTTCCCAAATCGCGCCCAAGTTACTTGTTTTTCCTTCCCATGCTTCCCAAATGCTGAAATATAAAAAACAAACGATTGAGTATAATTTTTAGGGATATTTGCATGATTTTGGAGGTTAAATGACCTCGAAAAAGTGTATAAAATGACACCTCATCAAATACTCCTACACTTAGGATTTGCTTGTCCTCAAGCAAATGGGCTTTTCTACCTAGTAAACAACAAAGTCGAGGGCATTTAACCTACTTGATAAAGATAGTTTATGGCACAACCAGGTTAACCTCGTAATTAAGAGCACGGAAATTATATACTAGCACCTCACATAAGTGTTTGGATTCTCTCTTTCTCTCGGTGTAGTAATGAATTATAACATTTATAGGAAATATAAAAAATAAACACTCACTACCTGTCATAGTATATAGATTATCATAAGCTTGATAAAGGATCAAAACCTCCACCACCTAAGAATTACTATCAATGAGGTCTTTTAAAAGGTTGTAACGTTAGGTGTAGGGTAAAGGAAACACGGCTGGGGGTATGGGGGAATTTTAACTGGTGGCAAGCTAATTATCTACAAAAATACATGTAAAAGGCGTTGCTAAGCTAAGACTCGACGAAACTAGGACAAACATACACAACTCTACATCAAACTCTTTATTTTTATTTTCTTAACTTTTTCTTGGCATAAATATAAGCAAGATGGAAGCTCGTATATTCTAACATATTTTTTTTTGGTTTTTTCATTTTTTTTATATACACTTTTGCCCTGCCATCTGCTGAACATAAATAACATTATACATGACTCGGGGCTTATAGTTGCACCCCTACAATTTTTAATACTCAATAAACTAAATTAACTAATGACCCGAATTGATAAGGATCAACAAAACATGGAGAATATTAGACAAATATGGGGTAAATGACTTAACTTTTCTTCCCCATTTATCCGTATAATAAAAACTACCATGAATCTCAATCGTCCCAAAACTATACACACTAAACATAGACTCGACTTAGCAACTATGTAATCAAGTAAACAATTAACTAGGGTTAAACAAATATGATAACAATAATGTACTAAAAATGAGTACATACAAGGAAGGCTAAGGCGATTTGGGTGTAAAATTTTGATGGTGTGTAAACAATGCTCTTCATTAATAATCCAGAATCCACCAAAAAATGACGAGAACCACAAAAAGGATAAGCTTGGAGGGGTGTACTAGGGGTATCTTGCACTAAAAATGAGTACGAAGCAAGGGTGTGGGGGAGGGTAGTTATATGATTGAGGATATCATCATAACCATAACAAATGAAGGCTAAAAACAAGGGTTATCCTAATGCCTCTTATCACTTAGCAAATCCTAATCACACGAATGCGATCTCACTAGCAGTCTCAGGATGAATCGCTAAAGCGAGTACTAGAATCTATAATACTACCGGTACACTCTCATAAGCATTAAAAATAAATGCTTTTATTCCTAAAGATCTAGGGGCGAACCTTACATTTTGGGGGTGAAATTTTAGAGTGGTAGGGTTTTTGTGCTAGTCATATAAATCCTATCCATGAGACGCTTCTAATACTACAGTTTCACCGATATATGCCATAATTTTTTTTAAATTTAGGCCAAAATTACCGTCCTAAACTATGTTTCGGTATATTATACATCATTTTAAAGACAAAGCAAATGCAAATGAAAGAATAGTTTATAAGGCTTTTATTACCCCCCCCCCCCCCCACTAATTTTGAACATTGTCCCCAATGTTCTATGAGTATCCGAAAAATAAATAAAGGGAAGATAAATAAAAAGCGAGAAAAACAAATACTCCCCTGGTTTGCTCAATCGAAGAAGAAACAAGATAAACCCGCTAAATGGTCATCTAAGAATCGTCCAAGTGAAAATCAAATGAACTTTCAGACTCTCCTCATCTAATATAACATGTGAATCAAAGACAAAAATAACTACACCAAGAGTAAAATCAGTAGGAAATAATATACAACCCTATTAATAATAAGTTAAAATACTAATAAAGAAATAAAGATAAAATGTTATTACTAATATAATCATGACTTTCTGCAAAAATTTGGAAAATTAAATTTTTTGGAAATTAAACAGGAATAACTTTTCAAAAATGCAAAAAATGCAAATTTCTTTTGCTACAGTGGTGACGCCGTCAGGATTTAATCCTGACACCGTCTCCACACACTGTGAAATTTTATTTCTTCGTTTCCTAGAAAAATTTATACAAACATATCCTATTAATGATTTCATGGAAAAAATTTACTGCATAGGCCACAAAAATGGTTAGTACAAACATATGACTCAAAATAAACAAATAAAACATAAAAGTGTGATTTTAACTTAAACTGTCTATCTTACATGTTTGAAATGGTTCTTAAAAACTGGATAGTTTCCCCTATACTTGATTTAAGTAAAATACATTTGACTGTAATTAAGACGAGGTTAAAGAACAACAAAGCATGATCACATATAATTCAAACATATATGATAAATAACTAAAATTAAAAACACATGACACTCCTAAAATGCATAAATTAAAAGATTGGGTTGCCTCTCAATAAGCACTTTTCTTTATTAACGAGTCTTCTAGCTAGACTCGGAGTCACTCTCCTAAGAATCATGAAAATGTTCCAAGTCGATGATATCACTTGGCTTCTCTTATTTGGATAGTTTCCTAGTTGTGGAAATTGATTGAAAGATTCTATTAAAAATTTTCTCCATCGGGGTCAATCATTTCAATCCTAATGTGCCACACACCATCTCCTTCTTTTGGTGGCCTCTTCCAATTTATTTTCTTCTCAATTAAATCCATCGATTCCCACATATTTCCCTTAAGATTTATAGGTATAGCTCTTGGGAAATCCACCATTTTCCTAAACACTAGGACATCTTTAAATGGATTGAGTTCGGCGTCCCTAGCTATTTCCAACTCCCAGGGTAAATGGTCATTCATAAAGTCTTTCTCTAAATAGTAAGGGGTTTGGGCACCTATATAATTCGTACTAGGTCGTGATTCATAGGACTTCTATTTTGATAGGGTAGTCTAATATGGTGTATCCACATAACCTAGGCCGATTTACTTAACTCCAAATATAGATCTAGTGACTCCTTCTTGGTAGTCCAATATAGGTTATAATGCATATGTTCACACTTAATTCTTGAATTTCTTCCATTTAAGCATCATTAGCAATGAGAAAATCATTTTGTTCATTGGAAAGAGCTTCATCCTTCTTTGCAAGCAACATTTGTTCCATGAAGTACTTAGAATCCCGAACTCTTGACTTTGGAAAATCCCAAGCATAGTGACCTTTTGTACAACAATTGTAGCATGGAACATTTGTAGTATTTCATGACGAATAAGTTTAAAGAGTCCTTTATACATTCCCAGTCTCTTTCTGAACATTGCTACCCTCTGCAGATCTTGATGGAAACACGTTGTTAACACCTTACAATTCTTCGATGTTTGAAGAAGCCGAGTCATCTTCAATACCCGAGGATCCATCAAACATGCACGAGTTTAACCATGTTCAACCCTCAACTCATACTTGTAAAAAATCTCACCCATTAGAACAAGTGATTGGTGACCCATCCAAGCCTGCGATGACGAGAAGTAGGCTCCATACAGATGCAGAGGGTGTATGTATGCTTTAACAATAAGTACTACCAAGCCTAAAAGCATTAAAGAAGCCATGTCAGATCACAGCTGGATAGAGTCTATGCAAGACGAGCTGCATCAATTCTAGAGGCTAGATGTATGGGAATTAGTTCCACGACCTGCTGACAGAAACATAATTATAGTTTAATGACTTTAGAAGAATAAAACTGATGCAGATAACACTGTGATAAGGAACAAATCTTGTCTTGTGGCTAAAGGTTACAAACAGAAGGAGGGCATTGATTTTGAAGAATCATTCGCTCCAGTTGCTCACCTTGAAGCAGTCAGGATGTTCGTTGCTTACGCTGCTCATAAAAACTTCACCATCTTTCAAATGGACATCAAAAGCGCATTTCTCAATGGGCCATTGAAAGAAGAAGTTTATGTCAGTCAACCTAACGGCTTAGTTGATCCAGACTTTCCTGACCATGTCTACAAGTTGAAGAAAGCTCTGTACGGTCTCAAGCAAGGTCCAAGAGGATGGTACGACAAATTATCTTCATTCCTAATTGAACATCACTTCACTAAAGGTATTGTTGTCCCGACTTTATTCACGAGACGCCACGAGAGAGACATCTTACTTATTCAAGTATAGCGATGACATCATTTTTGGTTTAACAAACCCATATTTTTCTAAATGTTTTGCAAACCTTATGAAAAATAACTTTGAGATGTCAATGATGGGTGAATTGAAGTTCTTTCTTAGACATCAAGTTCATCAATTTCCCCGTGGTATCTTCATTAGTCAGTCACAATATGAAATAGAGCTTTTAAAGAAACATGGGATAGATGAATGTGACTCAATGAGTACACTAATGGCTACAGCCAAACTGGATGCTGATTTACAGGGCACTCCTACGAATAAGAAGAATTATCATAGCATGATTGGAGGGCTCATGTATCTCACCGCTAGTAGACCAGACATTGCTTTTGCCACCTTTATATGTGCTCGTTATCAGGCACGACCTACTGTCAAACACCTCAAAGAGGTTAAGTAGATCTTTCGGTACCTGAGACAGACTTATAACATGGGTCTATGGTATCCAAAGGATTCCGGCTTTGAACTAATCGCATATTTAGATGCAAACCACGCAGGTTGTCATGATGATTGCAAAAGTACGTCAGGAGGCTTACAATTTTTGGTGAAAAACTAGTGAGATTGTCACACCCCGACAATAGCGAAAACTCAGGAGTGCAACATAATGATCAATCATAACACAAAATACAATATGGAGAAAAAATACAATGCATAAACTTCAAGTGTTACGAAGACCATCAACCCCGAACAAACCTCGAGTGATATCACAAATCATAACTAAGGGTCCGTTTGGTTCGTAAATGGGTTTAGGATTTAGATTAGGATTAGGATTTGAATTTTGATTTGATGTGGGGGAGAGAAAATATAAAATATGATTAAAAAAAATACTTTTACATCATTTTATAATGCATTGTTAAATTTTAAAACATTATTTAAATATTAAAAAAAATGATGTTTGTGGCTGGAAATAATTATAGAGCAATAAATGCATAATAATTTAGCAAAACCCACTAAGTAGACGTGGATTCAATTTATGGGCTGACTCCTAAATTTTTGGCTAGATGAGGTTACCAAACAATACTTTTTGGGCATTAGTCCATCCCTGCCTACCGAAACCCAGATACCAAACGGACCCTAAATCCATAATCTCTTACAATTCCAATTTCCTACTCAGGGGTCCAAATCCAAACTTAAACCAAAACTTCCAAATACTAAGAACCAAGCAAATAAACAAGCAAAGCTTCACATGAAAAATCCACACGGGATACTTCTAAGCCTGCTATCACATATCACCAAACAATTCATCTTTCACTTCACCTGAAAATGATACTCGAAAACGTCAACAATAATGTTGGTGAGCTCGTAGGTTTGACCCTAAACCCAAAAGTCGTGCCAATGTATCAAAACAGTGGACAATAGTGCAATATGACAGTGAATATATGCAAATCACCCATGACTTAGCATCCCCGCTAATCATGTACCACGACCTAGCATTCCCGCTAGTCGATCACCATGCCCTAGCATCCCCGCTAGTCATGAAAACAGCATATACCAATGCTCTTGGAGTCACAACTCCGATATGTCACTTACTCACCTAAAGGGCCTACCCGCTGGAGTACTATATTAGGGCAGGACCACACTAGACATGGCAATTCCTTGCCAATCACCCTTGCTGTGCAAAACACAGTATACACAAGTAAAATCACAACCCTTGACATGCCAAACACAGTACATGCACGTAAAATTACCATCACATATATTCACATAGCAATCATAAGTACATAATTGTCCCAAAAACAAAACCACGTTTCGCACAACTCAAAAGAAAATAGTTCAAAACACATTTGAGTATCATTTTCCCCCAACAAAAAAAACAGTAGAAAAAGGGGCTACGAGAACTCACCTCAAGCAAGCCTTTAGCAACCAATCTCAATCATACAAGCAAAAGCAACAACGTCCACACACGACCTAGTCCAGTTAATGTCCCATTTTAATCATCCATTTCCAAAACAGTTTTCATGTTTGATGCATAGAGGTTAGATGCGTTGTACGATTATTTTAAACATTTTAGTGGTGTGATGGTTGACAACTTAACTCCAAAGATACCATATCGAACCCATACTTAGTATAATATATACTTATACTATTTACGTAAAATAGTTAAGTAATATAAGTAAATTTTTATAATAATTAATTATAAATATATCTCGATAAGTCTATTCGGTACGCTTAGTTACCATAAATATCATCTTATACTTTATGAAATGAAACGTTTATGTTTGCTAAACATTTTAGAAAGGTTTCATGAAAAATTATATTTTTTGTCTTTTAGTCGACTTATTAAAATAATAAAATAATAATATGTCATTATTAAAAATAAAAATCATGTTTTAAGTTAAAATTCTAAGTATAGAGGTTTTACGAAATTTCGGCATGACCCGTACGCTTAAATGACATTTTCTAAGGTTATTAAACATTATTTTCAAACAAATTCTAACATTTCGACACTTTCTCAAAACAATTTTCAATATAACTTCACAAGTATTTTTCACTTCTCAAAGATCGTCAAACTCCCAAAATGACTAGTTACGGCTTGTTGGGCTTTAAGGCCCAATAAGGATCCATTATAGATTTTACATATCCAAAATACTTTCTAAGCCCAAAACCAAGGCCCAATAGCATATATAAGTCCAATACAATAAGTAACAAAGTAATCTGGACCATAATAAGCCCTTACATAAGCCACGGCTTAAATGAGCTTATTGAGCCGTGAGCCCATAAGCTCCAAAATACATATATTAAGCTTGAAAATAAGCTAATAAGCTACGTATCGCATTTCGTTATCACCATAAGTTATAATATTAGTCCACAAAATATGACATACTAGGATAATAACCAAAAACATCTTCCTTGTGTTTCTACTTGATGCCGTGAGCTAATAATCTAAAAATAAGCTTATTCGAACCCTATAATAAGCCAAAATAAGCTATATACAAAATAAGCTACATAGAAAATATATATTTTTCAACCATCACGACCAAAATATCAAAACTAACAAAACCTTATGCTTGTTTCATTTTATTCGAACCCCAAACCGAACCATAAACGACCATTTATAAACTTTT
>BQNB010021831.1:21330-63740 GCA_026074375.1 Tanacetum coccineum | reverse complement strand
AAAACGACATTCCAAGGCTCCTCTTTAGTCACTCAAGCAAGGATCACTCGTGGCTATGGCAAAGAAGCACAAATGGACTCATTTTTTACACTAAATTATGCCTAAAAGAAACACAAGGTGTCTCAATCACGGATTGCCACGTTGGCAATCCGTGTGAGCTACCTAGTGATCTAACGGCTAATAATGATTTGCCAATCATTAAAGGATTGTGCGGGTTGGATTAATTAGAGCGTGGGAAGAAAGTTAGAGCCTAAAAGCTTCAGAGAAGGCCTATAAATAGAACACACACCTTCACACACAAGAAGAGTTTTTTTTGAGGAGTAGCTTAATAGATTTTAGATTAGCTTATTGTAATTCTCTTTTAAAATCAGTTGTAATTCTCCTTTCAAGTTATGTAATCAAGCTTTTATTAATGAATGAACGTTTTGCTTTTAAATAATTTGTCAAAAATCCTCTAAGTTTTCAATAACCTAATATGTTAGCCACTGAATCAAAAGCTTTTATAATCTTCTCATAAGCTCATTCAAGTCTATAAGCTTGAATTTGAGTTAAATAAACCTTAAATTTACTTAAACTCTAAAGTCAGTTAACCATTGTCTAATTTGGGAGTTGAGCTTAAGGAAGGGGAGTCAAATATGGAAGGACTCCCATGACCTATACTGGCTTATTGTAAAATAAGCCAGAGTTGTAGATAAGCTCTTAAGAGCCTTATAGCTTCTGTTAAGCTGAAGCTCAAGTAAGTTTCTCTTTTAAATTCCTTTTGTCTTTAATTTCTAGTCTAAATAGTAGATTAGTTGCTTATTATTTGAGATTTGCTTATTTGTTGTTTCTAATTGCTTATTAGAACTTATTTGCCTTTATTCTAGCTTATAAAGTGTGTTTTATTATCTGTTTTTGCTTAATTTATCTTAGATATTAGAATTCTTAATTATGTCATAAAAATCTTAAAAACAAAAATAAATAAATTAGATAGCATAGTGTAGATCCTAGATTTCTTGCTTAAATAGTTGTTCATTAAGTTTGTTTTTAGTAGATTATCATCTGGTTTCAAGGATTTAGTTGTTAAATTTCCAAATCAATAGCTTAGTTAATCTGTCAAATGCAGTAAAGGAGTGTTTGGATTAAGCTACTTTGACCTCAAATAGTCAAAGATAATTGAAATTTTTTCTTGAGTCAGTTGTTAAATCATAAGAGTTTAGTTAAAAAAGAGTTTTCAAAGGTTAGATGTTAAATTTGATCAAGTTAGAGGTTAAAATTTGTGTCTCAGCACCAGGGGAGCTTATCCCTTCTTGTTTTCTAGCTTAAATTTGATCTAAGCCCTTTGTGCTTTTGTTTGTGTGTAAATTGTGTTCATACACACTCATTAAGAGTGTGTAGTGCGGGTATAACTCTTTAGTTAACCTGCAATTGTAGTTTTAGCTTTTGCCATTTGCATCAGCAGTACTAAACAAGTAGTTAGTACTGATGATCTTTTAGTTTCATTTAAGTTAGAAAACCTAGGATTTAGGATCTTAAACTCTAGTGTCTTTAAGTAATCTTATAGCTTAATATAGATTAGGATTTGTTTAACAATTTCTAGCCTATTTCTTAGGGTAAAATTGCTGTTAAAGTTTCATAAAAATCATCAAAACACCTAAATCAGTAGCAACAAAAGCTAGCTTTTAAATCTTAAATTCTAGCTTATAGGATTAGGTTTTATCAACTAGTTTAATAGCTTAATAGTTGTTTAATAAGCTTTCAAAAGTCCATAGTCTAATATAGCTTAATGTGTTTTTTAGCTTGATTTGATTTTGAACTTTTTAGTGTTCTTCCTGAGTTTTCACTTTTAATCTTTAATTTCAGTTAGGATTTAGTGTTTGCAGCTTTAGTAGCTTATCATTCCTAGCTTGTAGACATTATAAGCTTCTCAGAACACTCTTTGCTTTTTCAATTGAGCTTAAATTAAGCTTTGTGCATTCATTTTAGTAAGATCAAGCAAGAAAGAGGGCAAAAGCCCTCTTACTGATGCAACAGCTTTAAAAAGCTTTTCTAGAGCTTAATTTTTAGTTTCAGCTAGTGTTCCTTTTGTTAAAGTTGCTTAAATTCGTGTCCTTAATAAGTCCTAGTATTTAGTTTTTTTTAAAGTGAAAAATAAAAAAGTAGCAAAAAGGGGTTGCCAGACCTCGAACCCTAGACCTCCCTCTTATAAACCCAACGCCTTAACACTTTGCTACATTAGCTCATCCGTTACCTTTTCCTTTCATTAAAAACTTATACACATTTTGGCCTTATAAGCCAAATAAGCTGTCAAGCTTATTTCGTGGCTTATTTTATAAGCTACGACTTCAGGCTTATTTTTCCTAGGATTCATATAGCATAAGCTATTTTCTGTATTTTTCCTAGAATTTTTACTATAAGTTTAGTATTTTTAATCTTTTATTTTCTTTAAAAACTTTAAAAATCATAAAAAATAGAAAATTAATCATAAAAATAAAAACCTTTTTTATAAATTTTTTCTTTTATCATTAAGTTTTGTAGGAAAATTAGTTTCACTTTCGTAGGGTCTAATTGCAAATTTCACTTTTAAGAACGGGTTTTTTCTACCGTTCTTGGTTTCAATTTTTACTCTCGGTTTTAAACTCCCGTTTGCGTTACTACGTTTTTTCTTAAACTTGTTTTTAGTCAATTTGAATACATTTTCAAGAAAAATAAAATTAATGTTTAAGTTTGGTAGAATTTAGGTTTTTGGCCTTAGTTTTAGTGTCCCGTTTCGCGTTTTTAGTTAAATTTTGAGTTCCAACTATTTGCTTCTATGCTTAATTTTTAGTTTTTATTGATTTTAAGTATTTTTTAGTATTTAATCAAAAATATCTTTGCTCTCATTCAAATCATAATCCAAGCTAAAACGTGGTTTCAATTGCACAAGTCGTTGGGGAAACGACCCGGGTGATCATACTTCCCGGTTAAATATACGTATTATATATTATATGTATATCTTTTAGAGTGAAATTTCCTTAGGGAATTTTCTTAATTGCTCTTTTGGAATATTATTATAGTATATTTTATAGTGTATATAAAACATAACATCAAGTTTTTGGCGCCGCTGCCGGGGACTTGTGTTAAAGACACCTTCGTTTACGTTTGTTGATTTGGTTTGAAGATCCTTTCGTCCTCGAAAGTTTCATTTTTGTTAAATATTTCAAAAATCCAAAAAAATAAAAAATATAAAAAGTAAAAAATATTTTCTTTTTCTTTTTAGTATAATTATCATAAAAAATAACATTTTAAAAAAAATCAAAAATATAAAAAATTGTCCTTAAAAAAAAATTAACATATACAAAGTTGGTAATGAACACCAAATTATCAATTCCTTCAATTGAGGTATTTTTTTATCATAAAATAAGTCCGCCATGTGAACTTGAAAAGTCCCAAAAAATCGAACCAAAGATTCAAAAAACTTGCCATTCGTGTCACTTACGAAGTACAACTCACCTTGAAAAGCAATTTTTGAGAGTTACCATGAAGTAAGTCGATTATTTGGTTTTAAGTTGTCTTCCGTATATCCGTTTAAAATAGATTACTTAAAAAAAAAAATCAAAAATCCAAAAAATAAGTGTAATTTTAGTTTGCTTTTTAATTTTTTTATTTTTAGTGCATAGCATCGATCTCTAAGTGTACTCGAAATCGTCGACAACAACAATTAACAAAGGTTATTGTTGAGGGAACCCGATTTTCTATGGCCGACAATCGTTAACCATGGCTCAAATGCTTACAAGCTCCATCGAGGGTTACGAAGATGCAATATGTGTTCCCACCGATAAAATGCATACAATTTGAGCTTAACAACCTTTGATTCAATCTTGTGAAAGTAATAAGTTACGGGTCAGGACATGAATCCTCATAATCACATTCGATTTTTCAACAAGGTCACTTCAACTTGTTTAGACATCCGATGTTCCGAACACTACGGATTAAGCTTTTGCCCTTTTTCCTTTCTCTTAGTCGGTGAAGCCCGAGAATGGTTAGATAAAGGAATCCTCCTAGATCAATTCTAAGTGGGTGATCTTGTCTTGAATTCGTAAACCAATTCTTTCACACTTCGAAAACAATTACTTCCGAACATAAATCACTACTTTCTACCAATGAACCGAATGAATACCTTCAAGAAGCATAGGACGTTTCAAAGAAACTCTTGTCAATGTCCTCACCATGGTTTCTCGGAATTACATCAAACTTGATACGTTTAACATATTCTTGGAATACAATGATCAAGATGCCTAGATTCGCCGCGGGTGCAATTTTCTAGATCAGATCGCCTCGGAGAAGGTTTGCCATAATCGAAAGTAAATCCTAAGTGCTTATTCAAGAGTCGTTCGATTGTGATTCAAGAGCTATAACGAATGCTCCTTCTTCTACTTCTTCATCCCTTCAATAATTCATTTCGTGATTCAAACAAATGCCGCCTTACTTGAAGACAAAATGATATTTGAATGAGCGTTAAGAGAAAGAAAAAAAAACGATTAGTGAATAAAGATGCTACGACTCCTGCTCAGTCAAGCAGTCGAGGATGTTTGTGTCACATGAGGTTTCAAACCATACATTTCTACAATTGTCCGTTTTTAACAAGGAATGAAATTTCCGTTTTTCATGATAACATTTTATCAATTCCAACAACCCGCCGCCGTTTAGGCAATTTTGTTCAAAGGGAATCCTCCTATTTTGGCTAAAAAATAAAATAACCAAATGAGGGGGAAAACCTCCGGGTTTCAATCAACCAAATGTTCAAAGCAACCAAGGAAACCAAAACCGATATCAAGGAAACAATTTCAATTCGAATCAAAACCGTGGAGGAAATTTCAATCAAAACCGCCAAAACAACCAAGGAACCGTTTATCAAACCCCACCATACCAACCACCAACAAATCAACCTTTGGTTAATCAAGCTTTACCTCCCGTTTCACAAATTCAAGGTGTTTCTAAAATGGATTTTGAAAGTTATGCTAAGGCTAATGATGCGAACATGAATAACTTGCAAATGAAGTTGGATAATTTTCAAAGGAACCAAAATGATTTTCAAAGAGTTTACAATGATTCTCAAAAGAAGCAAGATGATTTTCAAAAGATGATGCTTAGTTTCATGCAAAACTATCATACCAACCAAGCTTCAAGTTCAAGTTCGTTACCAAGCAATACCATTCCAAACCCTAGGAACGAAGCCAAGGCAATTACCACACGAAGTGGTGCCTCATATGACGGACCTCCAATTTCACCGCCGGTGGTGGAAAAGGAACCCGAGGTGACAAAGGATACGGAGCTACCTAGCACCGAAGACATCCAACCTCAAGTTGTCCAAGACTTAGGAAAAGACAAAGAACCAATCAAAGAGCCTTCTTTTGCTCAAAAGACCAAGACTAGTTTGCCTTACCCTTCAAGACTTGCAAAAGAGAAAATTCGTGAAAAGGATGATTATCTAGCTTCAACGTTTTTCTTTTTTTTCTTTTATGGAAATTTTCCGTAATCTTCATTTTGAGCTAAGTTTCGCGGATGCTCTCATTCATATGCCAAAGTTTGTCCGATGTTCAAAAGATGCTTAATAATCGAAGATAAGTTAATCGAATTAACCAAGAACCTTTGAATGAAATTTAGTGCGGCTCGTCCTCAAAAAGCTTCCGGGAAAAGCTAGGTGACCAGGTCGATTTCTTATTCATGTGATTTGTTCGGGAGTTTGATAATTGCTTTTAGCCCTTAGCGATTTTCGGTGCTAGCATAATCTCATGCCTCTTTCCATTTGGAAAAAGCTTGGACTCCCGGGCCTAAATGATACTAAAATGGTGTTAGAATTAGCCGATCCGAAACAATTCCAAACAACGGTGTAGCCGAAAATGTTTTTGTTAAGGTAGAAAGTTTACTTTGAGCCGATTTTGTTGTTCTTGATTCATAGCCGATCCTCCGAGTACGTTATATCTGGGAGAACCTTTTCTTAGGACAACTCATGCTTTAATTGATGTGTATGAAGGAGAGATAACGCTTCGAAATGATGATCTTTTTCATTTCTTTAACCCTTAAATGTGGTGTACTATTCTATTTCAGGCAACAATTCTCGATTTCGTTGTTTTTAAGAAAGTTGATCTTATTGATGTTACGTGTGAAGAATACTCACAAGAAGTCTTAGATTTTTCCAACTCAGTTGCATGTGGCAATCCTTCTCCGGATATTCTCCGATTGTTTTCAAATTCTTCTCCGACTCTCACTCCTTTCGGGGATAGTGATTTTCTACTCTTGGAAGAAGCTGATACTTTTCTTGCTATAGCCGATGATCCAACTTCACCGGAAGTTGATGAAGCTTATTATGACCCCCCCACCCCACCGAGGGGGACATTCTCCTTCCCGTATCTTCTTCTCATATTGTGATCCTTCGCCTTCACTAAATCAAGGGAAATTACTTAACCAGAAATCATGAAGAGCTTAAAGTTTGTAAATTTACTGATTCTTTCAATCGATGAACTCTGAGGTTGAATAGGAATTACCACTCTCTCGAATACAGTTTTTAGCAGATAACAACAAGTTGCCTGTTATAATTGCCAAAGATTTGAGCGATGATGAAAAGACCGCTCTCATAAAGGTTCTTAAATCCCGAAAGCAAGCAATTGCTTGGAAGCTCTCTGACATTAAGGGTATTACCCGAATTTTGTTCTCATAAAATTCTAATGGAAGATGACTATGAACCAGCGGTCCAACATCAGAGAAGGGTTTAATCCAAGATCCATGGATGTCATTAAAAAAGAGTGTTGAATAACTTTTTGAGCTGGTGGATTCGATTTATCCAATCTCCGGATAGGTTCCCTTGGGTGAGCCCAGTACTTTCTGTTGTACCAAAGAAAGGAGGAATGACCGTAGAGTAAACCAATGATGATAATCTGAATTAGTGCCGACAGACTTGTAACCGGCAGGGAGGTATGCTTAGATTATGTAGTTGAACGATAGCTACAGGAAAAGACCATTTCCTTTGCTTCCAGGTTCAAATGTTGAGTGAACTCGCAGGAAATGAGAATATTGATTCCTCGATGGCTTTTAATGGGTTATTTCAAATTATAAATTGATCCAAATGACCAAGAAATGACACACATTCACCTGCCCCATTCGGACGTTTGCTTATCGCGCATGCTTTTGGTTTATGCAATGCAAGGCACGTTCATACGGTGTATGATGGCAATTTTCCTTGGACATGAGGAATAAGACAAATAGGAAAGTCTTCATGGCCATGATTTCTCGGTTTTGAAAATTCTTTTTCTAGTGCCTCACCAATTTAGAAAAAATGACTTAAACGATTTGAAGACACACAACTTAGCTTAATGGGAAAAAACAAGCATTTCAGGTGAAAGAACGGTATCATACTCAGGACATAAGATCTCGAAGAAGGACATTTGAAGTCGACAAAGCTTAAAATCGCTGTGATCTCTAAGCTACACCTCACCCAACCACCGTATTAAGAATTCGAAGTTTTCTCTGGGCATGCTTGGTTTTAACCGAGTTTCATCAAAAGACTTTCTAAAGATCTCTCGACACATGACTATCTCGTAGAGAAAAACACTCCTTTATCTTCTCAGAAGATTGCATTTCATGCCTCTTCAAAACATTGAAAAATGACAGTTAACGAGTGATTCATTCTCATTGCTCCAAATTGGAATCAACCTTTTAGAAAATCATGTGTTGTGCAAGTGATTATGCAATTGGTGCGGTTTTTAGGGCATTAAGGATTGAGAGCATTTCTCGACCATTCGTTATGCAAGTAAGACGATGACCGAAGCAGAATCAAACTACACAACAACAGAGAAAGAGATACTTGCGGTTGTTTACGCTTTTGAGAAGTTTCAATCATATCTTATCATGAACAAAAGTGTTGTTTACACGGACCACTCCGCATTGAAATACCTCTTCAACAAGAAGCCGCCAAAAGCAAGATGCTTAGATGCGGAGTCTTCTTTCTTTCAGAATTCGATTTTAAAAGTAATCGATAACTAAAGGTGCTGAATAACTATGCAGAACATCACCCTCTATCGTCTTGAAACCGCATGAGAATGTTTTAGTCTAAAGAGATTAATGAAACCTTTTCTCTTGAAACATTGAATATCGGTGATATCTCATGATACCAAAATTACACCGTGGCTTTGCCGATATAGCAAATTACCACACGGTGAATTTTCTCATCAAAATGAACGTCAATCAACCAAAAGTGTAAGTTTTTCAGGATGTAAAGCATTACTTTTGGGATATTGCATCCCATATCTTCGTACATGTGCGGATCAAATACACTCTCGTAGGTGTGTATTTTGGCCAAGATGCTCTTATAAATCCTCACTAAGCTGGTCATGAAGGACCCACCGCGGGAGCTTCATCAGGTGCTAACTATCTCCGCTCACGGAAGTATTTTGATGGACAGGTTTCTTTTGGCCTACGATTTATAAGGATGATTACGAATTGATCAATATTGTGTGCATAGTCAAACGACAAGGCAAACATGTCACATAGAGATGAGATGCCTCAAAATGCAATCCAAGTTTGTGAAATTTTCAATGTTTGGGGTATTGATTTTATGGGACCTTTTCCGTCGTCTAAAAGAAACAAATATATTCTAGTAGTCGTCGATTATCTTTTCAAATGGGTTGAAGCCAAGGCGCTCCCCACCAACGATGCTAGAGTAGTTGTTAAAAATTTTAAAAATCCCTTTTCTCCCTTTCGGTGCACCCCAAGTTCGATCATAAGCGTATCGTGGGACCCAATTCGGTAATGACAAATTTGATAATGTTTTATGTCTAATTATGGGTCACACATTTGATTTCTACACGGCTTACCACCCTCAAACTAGTGTCAAGTCGAGGAGACGAAATCGTGGCGATTAAGAATCTTAGAAAGGTCGGTATGATGAAAAACCGATGCATATGGTCAGACAGTTAGTACGATCGCATTGTGGGCATTCAAAACCCCGACTTATCAAGGACTCAATCGGATGCACGCTCCTACAAGCTAGTTTATGGAATATGTGTCAATTGCACCAGTTGAACTAGCAACACAAGGGCATAGGGGGCTCTTAAGCATGCCAACTTCGATCTCAAACCGCGGGTGACTCATCGACGTTCCAACTCAATGCACTTAACGAGCTTCGAGATAAGTGGGGATGGGTTATTATGAGAATTATTAATCTACAAGGAGAAGGACAAAGAAACTTCACGACTCTCAAAGATCAAGAATCGGGAATCTTCTATTGGTCGGTGATTCAATTCTTACTTTTTAAACTCCAGATTAAAGATTTCTCCGGAGTCACTCCTGATAGGACGGTCCTTTTTCACTATTACCGAAGTTTTTCCTAATGGCCAGCCAAATTGTTTTTTTATATTTTTTCCACCCCCCCCCCCCCCCCTCCCTTCTCATCCGATGGTTCTTAATTTCAAAAGTCAACTGCCATCGTCTTAAGCATTACTATGGAGGGGATACACCACCATTGGTTATCCCGGATCTCCAAACTTTCCCTAAGGACAATTAAATTCAGGGATCGAGTCGAGCTTGTGACTCGGTGACAAAAAACAAGCCGCTTCGTGGGAGTTCACCCCATGCTTATCCATTTTCTTTCTATTTTCTTAAATAATGTGTTGTGATGTGTTGTGGCTATCCTCTTCCGGTTTCTTGTTGTTTGTTGTTTCTTGTGCATTTTTGCAGGATTGAACCAACAATTTCTGAAGCCTCTCGTGTCCGGTGTTGTATCCCGTTTCACTCGAGCTTCTCATCCTTTGTGTGAAATTATTTGGGGTGTATCGTTTCTTTCATCATTATCGATTATCGTTTATCTTTGCATAATTATTAACGGCTAGAGATTTTATTGTAGAGATTCGGCCTTACCATTGAGGACATGTTCTTGTTTTCTGTTTGGGGGATGGGGTGTAGGGAATCTATCGATTTGATGTTACCTGCTTATTGTTTTGTTCTCACGTACCTGTTTTCCCACAAAAATAGCAAAAAATTTAAATTTTTAAGTTCTTATTTTTTTTTAAAATGAAAAAAATGATATATAATAAAATAAAATAATAAGTGTTAAGACAACAAATGTAGGTTTTCCGTTGGTAAGAATAAGAAGTAATTTTTGACCCGATCGTACGTGTAGAGTTCTAGCTTTCTCCCTTAACAATTAATGATGATAGTTTGTGCTAGTCTCATGTAGACTTTAAACATGCTAGACTTGAATCATTAGTAAATAAAAACTTGTGCTAATCTCAAGTAGATTTTAAATATGCCGAGTTGGATTTTATATAGGCTAAGTATTTTCGAATTTCTTTATTAGAGATTTTAAATTGCAAAGAATAAGAGATGATAGTGTTGATTACGAGTTAGGATGCTAAACAAAGTTTATTTGAAAAACTTAAAGGCTTATTATAAGGAATAACTTGTGGGTTTATTATTCCCGAAGTTCTTAAAATTGATTTATTATACGTGTTCTCTTTAATTTTTACAAATTAGAGTTTTACTCTTAAAAGTCTAATCAACATATCCAGAGAAAAAAACTTTATCGATGATGAAGTCAAACATCGTTGGTAAATAAGAATTTTAGTTCAAGTTTATACTTTGGTTTTCTAAAACGAAAATTTTCTATTTGCAAAAATAATGTGTTAAAAAAATTCTATAAAAATGTAATAAAAAGGATGCAAGTTATAAATCCTTAAATGTTAATAATTAATATACAAAACTCCATGCATTAAAGTACTATGGCATTTGTCGGTTCGCTTCCCGGATGTGACATTCGAAGAAAGGTGGTGGATGTATATTTAGGGTTAGTATCATAATAAGTCACAGAGCTATTATGGGAGGCGTGGACCGATGTGTCGTAGACAGAAAAGTGATACCGGTTCCTAGTATTAATTGTAAAATGTATAATTAAATGTTGCAAGTTAGAAAATAAATAGTAAAAGTTTCATTCTCTAAAAACCAAGGTATTTTTTGACCTAGTTTGCAAAAGTTACAAGCTTTTTATGTAAGTTCATGAGTTTCGCTTAGTATTCAAAACCGGATGGGGTTCAAAGCACTAGACTTTACGATGACAGGTGGGATGCTAGAGAAGAAAGTCATTCATGGGGGGACAAATGGAAACTAACGATATCTTAGCTAAGGAAAAGGTTTTTGTTTGCTTTGAGTTTTGATCTGCTATAGTGATTAACATATTATCTCAAAAGGCCAATGTGTAAAGCGTGGTTGGATCTTCAAATTATCTTAATAATTGTGGATTTTATGGTTTAAATCTTAATTGGGGAGCACACCACACTTTAATAATAATATGTGTCGGGAAGAGAAATTTCAACAAGTTTGTAATTATAAGTAAGTCTTGATCTTGAGTTCGTAATTAAACAGTGTTCTAATTTTTCAGGTAGCATGGAAAAAGTGAAAAATCGGGAATGATGAAGTTATCTTTTAGACACTTAATTGTGCTTTTTGTTCTATGATCCTTAAAGTGTACCCAATGAGGTGATAATGGGAAAAGACAATACATTATGTCAACACAAAATAAGTTGTAGTTAGGCAATTATTATTAAGAAAAGAAAAATCATAAAAAAAGTTTTGAAAATGGGAATTCGGGTGTTTTATAACTTGTGATCTCTTAGCTCTCTCAACAAAAATCTTTGCTACTTTTCAAAGGTTTAGTTTGGGGAAGTTTCGAGGTATTTGGTTATAAGGCATGTGATATTTGGTGAGGACACGCAGTTTAGTGTGGGAATTTGTTCAAGTGTAAATTTACCACATCATCCGTTAATAACTAATATGGCCAAATTAAGCCCAAAACAGACTAAAAATGGCGAAAATATACTTTTTTTGTGTTTTGTGTGTGCAGGTACGGATATATCAAATATCACAAGAAAACATCGTCAAAAAGGCAAGACGGACACAAGAACCGGAAGAGTTGAACAATGCCTAAGCCAAGCAGAAAAAGTAAAATCTTCATGTCAACTCCAGTCATCTTGTCAACATAAGTCAACCACAAAAAGACAAAGCCCAAATGTTCAATAATAGCCCTTCAAGTTTCAAAAAGTTGCAATAATTGTCCACTTAAACCTAAATGGGCTCATTACGGATCAAAAGCATTACCCTAGCCCATACCTTTCATAAAAACCAACAAGGGCCTTTTATGCCATTTATAAAAGTCTTTTTTAACACTACACTTACACTAAACCAACCACAGGGACTAAATTTGCCAAAAGCCCAAAGTTTAAATTGAGTTTACCCGTTTCAGTTATAAAAGAGCGCCAAAGGGGTGTTACTGTTCATCATCCCCTTCCTCATTTACCCCGCTGTCAAATCAAAGGGTCTTTTTTAAAATTGAGGGCGGTTAGTTAGTCTATTCAAGTGATGGAGAAGCAATTCGGCATGTTATATGCATGTCAAATAAGGGCTCTAAAAAAGATTGCTATTTCACACAGGAGTGCCTCGTGGATGATGGGAAAGCACAAGTGAAGATGGTTTTTACTCTGGATATACTCACAGAACAAGCACAAACGTCACATCAATGGATTGCCAGCTTGGCAATCCGTGTGAGTTTGTTAGTAATCCAAGGGCCAAGGATTGCTCCTCCAATGATTGGGAAAATGATTGATTGGAGCGTGGGAAGAAAGTTACAGCCTAGAAGCTTCACTATTGTGCTATAAATAGCATCCTCACCTCACACACAGGATATCTTTTTCTTTTCTAGTTTTTCACCTAATATAGCTTTTAGAATAGTTATAGCTTATTGTAATTTTCCTTTTTAAAATCAGTTGTAATCTCTCTTTATTAATATAATCAATCTTAATTCAGTTAATAAAGTGTTCCTTTAAATCTTTCATAAGCTCTTTTATTATACTCTCAAAGTGTGTGTAATGTCTCATAAGTTTCTAATAAGCTCAACAGCTCTCATGAGTCTATAAGCTCATGATTTGAGCTTAAATTGATCTTAATCATACTCAAATTACATAATCTAGCTTAAGTTCTTGTTTACCCTTGCTAAATTAGAGTTGGACTTTTTGGAAGGGAGATCAATAATGGAAGGATCTCCATGGACCTATACTGGCTTATTGTAAAATAAGCCAGAGCTGTAGATAAGCTCTTAAGAGCCTTATAGCTTCTGTTAAGTTGAAGCTCAAGTAGTTTCTCTTTTTAAAGTCTGTTGTCTTAAATTTCTAGGCTAAATAGTTGGATTAATTGCTTATTATTTGAGTTTTGCTTATTTGCTTAATTCTAATTGCTTATTAGAACCTTATTAGCCGATTTATTCTAGCTTTTAAAGTGTGTTTTGATTATCTGTTTTGACTTATTTTATCTTAGATATTAGAATATTTATTTCTGTCATGAAAATCTCTAAAATCCAAAAGAAAAAAAATTTAGATCGCATAGATGTAGATCCTAGTAATTCTAGCTTTAATTAGTTGTTGATTAATGTTCATTAAGTTTGTTTTTAGTAGATTATCATCTGGTTTCAAGGATTTAGTTGTTAAATTTCCAAATCAATAGCTTAGTTAATCTGTTAAATGAAATAAAAGAGTGTTTGGTTTAAGCTTGTTTGACCACCAAAAGTCAAAGTAAGCTTTCCATTTTACTCGAGTCAGTTTCATTTTAACTTTTATTCATAGGATAAGCTTTTTCAATAAGTAGTTTGCAAAATTTAAATAGTTAGGGCTTAATTTGAGAGATCCTGCACCAGGGGAGTTTTTCATTTGATTTTCACTTGTGCAAATTTTGAACCAAGCCATCTAAGGCTGGGTTCTTGCTTGTTTTGTGTTTATACACACTCAACAAGAGTGTTTAGTGTAGGTATAAACTCTTTAGTTAACCTGTAAATTTGGTTTGGCTTTTGCCATTTGCATCAGCAGTACTAACAAGTAGTTAGTACTGCTGATTTTTTTTAGTCTCATCTAAGTTAGAAAACCTAGGATTTAGGATCTTAAACTCTAGTGTCTTTAAGTAATCTTATAGCTTAATATAGATTAGGATTTGTTTAACAATTTCTAGCCTATTTCTTAGGGTAAAATTGCTGTTAAAGTTTCATAAAAATCATCAAAACACCTAAATCAGTAGCAACAAAAGCTAGCTTTTAAATCTTAAATTCTAGCTTATAGGATTAGGTTTTTGACATTATAATTTCCACATTTTAATTTCACGAAATGTGTTTGGATACATAAAATTAACATTTATGAGATGTACCCAAGACATTAAAAATGCTTTGTTTTAAAAACTCCCCCTAAAAAATTGATCCACTTGTTAATACGATATTATTGAGCAAAATTGAAACAACAATTTTCAAACGTATTTGAGGAAGGGAGTGTTGAACACATAATTTTAACAAATATCAATTATTATGGAAAGATATCACAAATTATATTGTGAATAATTTGACATGAAAAGTTCTTTTTGAAAAATTGTGTTCAACGTTTTTGAAAACACATGATAGAAGACTTGTCTTCTATTTGTAGAGTAAGCAGGGCAGCTAACTGGTATTCAGTTATGCACTGATGTATACATAAGTCAAAGAGAAAAATTTAGAAATGATATGTTTTGAAAGCATTTGAAACTCTTGCTCGAACTTCATTTACACGCCCTTGTCGATGTTAATCAACATTTCTAGGTACGTAAATGTTATCGATTCCAAGAGACATGTCGAGAAGGTTCTTTTTGGTATTTTTTGAATTTTTTTTATTTTTTATTTTGTTTTTATAGATTTTATATTTTTGTATTTTCTTTTTCAAAAATATTTATAAATCAAAATAAAGAGAAAAATAAAAATATTTACAAATCGATGTTTGATAGATCAAGCAGATTCGTTTGCCAGAACCTCCAGTTCTTCTGGAGTCAAACATCTCATACCGAGTCGTCTGACGAGATACTTAAACCTATCTTCCGACAGAGCTTTAGTAAACAGGTCAGCTAACTGGTATTCAGTTCCGACAAAGAATAATTCAACAATACCCTTTTCAACCTGTTCCTTTATGAAGTGATATCTGACATCGATGTGTTTGGTACGGGAATGCTGGACTGGATTGCACGAGATGGCTATGGCTGCCTTTGAGTCACAATACATAGGTATTTTATCAAAGTGGAAGCCATAATCTGTGAGCTGAGTTCTCAACCATAGAACTTGAGCGCAACACGCAGATAAAGACACATACTCGGCTTCTGCTGAAGACATTGAAGTGCAGTCCTGTTTCTTGGACGACCAGCTGACTAACTTGTCACCACCTAGAAATTGTATGCCACCAGATGTACTCTTACGTGAATCGAGACAACCCGCGTGATCCGAATCTGAAAAAGCAGTTAGTTCGAAACCGGTGTCCTTCGGATACCAGAGTCCCATGTTAATGGTATCTTTAAGGTACCGAAAGATCCGCTTAACCGTAGTGAGATGTTTCTCAGTCGGTTTCGCTTGATAGCGAGCACAATAACATGTTGCATGTACAATATCTAGTCTATTTGCTGTTAGATATATGAGTGCTCCGACCATTCTATGATATTTCGTTTGGTCGAACAGAGTACCACTCAAGTCAGCATCTAGGTGTTTTGTAGGCATTGGAGTACCAATGCTATCACATGAGGTTATACCATACTTTTTAAGTATTTCTTGAGCATACTTTGCTTGGTTTATAAAGATACCATGGGGGGATTGGTGGATATGAATTCCTAAAAAGAATTTTAGCTCCCCCATCATAGACATTTCAAACTTGCTATGCATTAGTTTTTCAAACCTTTTTAAAAGTTTTGGGTTCGTAGAACCAAAAATAATGTCATCAACATAAATTTGCACAAGTAATATGTCTTCCCTATGTTTAGTTATGAATAAAGTTGGATCAATAGAACCTTTTGAGAATCCTTTGGATACCAGGAAGTTGGAGAGTTCATCATACCACGCTCTTGGTGCTTGTTTGAGTCCATATAATGCCTTCTTGAGACGGTAAACTTGATCAAGATGATATGGGTCTACAAATCCATCTGGCTGGTTTACGTACACTTCTTCCTTCAGAGGTCCGTAAAGAAATGATGTCTTAACGTCCATCTGGTATACTATAAATGATTTGTGTGCAGCATATGCAACGAATAATCGGACAGCTTCCAACCGAGCAACTGGTGCAAATGACTCTTCGAAATTAATTCCTTCCTTTTGAGCGTATCCCTTAGCTACAAGACGTGCTTTGTTGCTAATTATAGTATTTTCCTCATCACGTTTGTTTTTCTAGAGCCACTTCATGTTAATGACATTTTTACAGAGTGGTCTGTCGACTAATTCCCATACATCTAATTGATCAAACTGGTTAAGTTCTTCCTGCATCGCTTCAATCCTTGCTGAATCAGCCATGGCTTTTTTGATGTTCTTCGGTTCGGTTCGACTTACGGTGAGTGTGAACATGCACATTTCGCCATCTGTTTTTAGCTAACATCTTGTTCTAATTGATTGAGAAGGATTTCCAATGACTTGTTCTAATGGGTGATCTTTTATCCAACGTTGTCCAGAAGAATGATGTTGATAGAATGTATGCATGTTTGACGAATAAAGATGACGAGACGATGTCTCCCCTCGTTCTTCTACCGGTGTACTAAAGACATTGACAAATTCATCGTCGTTAACTTGTGCATATTCTGTATTGGTTTCTGCTTGAATAATGTTCTCATTGGCAGTGACAGTTGGTACTTGAGTGGTGCCTTGATTTGTAGTTTGTAGGTGTTTGTTTATGAATTGTTCAATGGAGTGCATCTGCCAACAACGGTTTTGTTGAAGAAGATGAATTGTGTTATGATGTTTGACTTTATACAAGAGCATACAGCAACACTGTACAACGGAAGACTTTGACACAACTGGAGTAGTTCCATTGAGTAATTCATCGAACATCAGACTAAATAGCAAATCCAGCTCATTTGACATTGTTACTGTCTTAGCTGCTTGAGGAACATTTTCTTGACTTTGGGAACCAGGACTTAAACATATTGTTCAAGTACCGTTGTATGACATTGTGGAACGGGGTCATAACTGCACGTGATCAGACGCCATTTGAGCAATCGTCAAGTTAACATGAAGGTTTTTCAACTAATATTATTGTTCTCTTGTTAAATAACCCTGTAAGCTCATTTACGAGTAGAAAAACCAACAAAAATACATGCATCATCAACCTTTTTTTTCCTTCATTTAAATCAATATTAAACCATCTTGACGATGTAAGCAAGAGAGCCAAAAATGTGTAAAGAACTTAACAGAACGGTTTTCGAACCAATGATGATATGGTAAGGTGATTTCTCATGTCGAAGGGAATTACAGAGTGAACGGTTTTTGAGTAAAACAAGTATCGTTGTAAATTGCTCAGGGGCCCAGAAGAACAATGGAACTTTAGCGGCGCTCTTAGCATTGTTTAGCAGCCTCAATAAGAGTACGGTTCCGTCTTTCGACAATGCCGTTTTTTTCAGGTGTTTGAGCAGTTGACGTTTCGTGTCTTATACCTTCTTTTGCAAACTATGCATGAAGAGTTTTATTCAGAAATTCCGTTTCTTTGTCAGTTTGAACTGTTCTAACTTGAGCATGAAGTCCTCTTTGGACAAGTATGAGGAAATCAATAAGAACTGCAGGTGTTTCATCTTTGGACCTCAAGAAGTGAGTCTAAGTGTATCTAGAGTAGTCATCAACAATTACCAGAACATATTTCTTTCCATTAATGCTTTCTACCCGCATGGGACCGCATAAATCCATGTGTAGAAGTTGTAACCGTATTTTGGAACTCGAGGTAGTCTTAGTGTGAAAAGACTTTCTTTTGGATTTCCCCAACTCACAAGAAGAGCAAAGATGATCTTTGACGAATTTTAATTTTGGAAGGCCAGTGACAATATTATTCTTAAAAAGAAAGTTGATGGTGTCAAAGTTTAGGTGTGAGAGACGACGATGCCATAACCATGCTTGATACGATGTGGCTTTAGCCATTAAGCAAATTAGATTGGGAGTAGATGTGTTTGAAGAGTAATGGAATACAGATCTGTGCCATGAGAACCTGTGAGAAGATCATTTCCCTTTAAATCACGGATATAACATGTAGACTTTCGAAAAGCAACTTCCAAATCCACATCACAAAATTGACCGACGGAGAATAAATTGTGATTTAGCCCTTTGACGCAATAAACCCTTTTGATAGTTATAGTTCCTTGAACCAAATCTCCATAACCAAGAATCGGTGCAATTTGATCATTTCCAAATTTCATCGTGCCTAAAAATTTCTCCACAAAATTAGTTAGAAGTTTGAGATTTCCCGTCATGTGCTTTTAGCACCCATAGTCGACGATGAATAGAATTATCTCTACGAGCTGTAAAAGAATTAGAAGACAATGGTGTATTGGACAGAGTGGAACACCTAGGAGTCATAGGTTCCAAAATATTAGCAGTTCAAGATGCATTTCCTATAGGCATACTAACATTTGGGTTGACATTTCCTTTTGGGAACTTAGGTTTCCAATTGTATTCGGGTGGTGTAAACTTAGGGTACCACCAACTGCATGTCTTACTAACCTGCTCATATATCTTCCTAATTATGTTTCTAGGTTTCTTGATAGTGGAGTCTTTTGCAACTGTTTTCTTATGGGATGTTGAAACAGATTGGTTCACAGTTTGCTTGGGTTCTCTAATACTAATAGGCACAATAATTGGCTGTCTAGTCCTAAAATTAACGCCATTAATATAATGAAGAACACACATATCATGATTGTCATTTAGCATACATTTTCCATAAGTAACACAAAAAAAGTTTACATTCAAGGTCTTAACATTCAAACTGTCATTACGCGCAGTTACAGACGTTTTATTATTTAAAAACTTAAAATTCCTACGGTGGTCTTCTACTTCTTGCTTCTTCCCTTGACTATTCTTAGACATGACTCTATCTCCCATTCGATTGCTCTTTAGCTGAGGTCTGCTAACACTAGTAGAGGGAATTACTCCTGTAGAAAAGGACACGCGTTTGTTAGTTTTCCTAATATCTTGAGGCAACTATGGTGTTCAAGTTTGATTGGGCTCTGTGTGAACTTTATAAATTCCTAGAGTAATCACATTTGTGTTCTTTAAGATTGACTTTGTATTCTGAGGCAAAATCTGTGTAGTGAATGGTTTTGAAAAATCATTTGACACATTATTTTTGATAACTGGCTTTGACTTTGAGAAATATTTCTTTTTAAGAGAATCTGAAAAAATAGCCGGTTTTCCTAAAACTAATTGTCTTTGACTTTTAAAAGCATTCGGTTGTCGAATAACTGAGGATTTTCAAACTTAGTTTCCACAGATTTTCCTTTCATCTTTTTAATGAGTTTCTTCAACTCACTTATTGCAATTCCTTTGTCTTGTAATTGAGCTTTCAAGTCTTGAATTTCAAAGTATTGTTCACGTTCTTTCAGAAATACCTTTGACTAATTTTCTTTGAAAGATTTGTCATTTTTTATCTTTTCTTTACATTGTTGTAAATCAAGTTCGAGATTAATCTCATTTTTCAGAAGTGCTTCAAAACTCTTTGACATTGTTCTACTTTTTGAAAGCTCTTTTTCAAGACATTCACATTTTTTCAATGTTTCCAGATAATCACATTGCAAATTACTAACTTCATCTATATTAGTGTACACACCAAGTATTGCATTCATGTGATCAGCATGGTAATATTCCCTTGAAAGTCGGTCGATTTCATTCAAAAACTGTGTTTTTTGAGTTTCCAGTTAAGATTTGAGAGTGTCTACTTCATGTTTAAGAGAATTAAAGTATCTCAAATCAGCAACCATTTCCTCGTTCAAATACAAGTGAAATTTTTCTAAGTCCGCATTGATTCTTCTAATTTGGGGGCAAAAATTTCCTTCGATTGTGTTTTGAATGAAAGGATCTATGTAACCAAAATATGTTCTTTTAGCGATTGTTTGTTTGCAACGTTCCACTCCATCAAAAATCGTGTCAACACTTTTTTTAATTTTGAAAAGTTCTTTAGAGCTTTTACACTTTTGATCCCATAGAATGGACTCATCTTTGACTCTTTTGAAAAATAGTGTTGTTCAGGCGACTTTTCACGTTGTGGAACGAACAAATCATAAAGATTATTCAACTGGTCATAATCAAAAGGTCTGATTAAATCACTTAATTTTGATTGACTTTCTTTGGCAAGACGAATCGTTTCTCAGATTCAGGGGCAAACATTAAAAGCAGATTTAATCATATTAGCAACCTATATCATACAAATGAGGATTTGCTCTTTGAGCTTTCTTGAGGAACTTAGGTTTTGCAAAACTCGTTTTACAATTACGATTAAGCATATTCATTGTTTGAACATATTGACCTGTTTTATATACAATATCATCCAAAACATTGACTTTGTTTTCTAAAGCAATGACCTTATCAAGTTCTTTATCTTCACGAGTTTTGTAAAACTTAATCTGAGCCTCTTTTTCTTGTGACATTATGTAGATGGTTTCTTGATGTGCAAACAACTCCTTTTTCATATCTGAAATTGTTTGATTTAAATCATTTATCTTTCGAGTATATTCATTAGATGACTTTTCAGATTCTATTTTGTATGAAATTAAATCCCTTTTAGCTTTTGCACAATCGATTGCCACCTTTGACGCATAATTCACATCATGATACATATCAAGTTTCGAGTGGAACTTCTTAAGGTCTTTGAACATCAACTGATTAGTCTTAGATAGTTCATTGTTTGCTTCTTTGAAATGGTTATTTGATGATTCTAAACTTTTATTTTTGGTTTTAAAATCTTCAATTTCACCTTTCAATTTATCAACTAAGGTCTGGTTTGATGATTCTAAAAATTTATTACGGTTTTTTCTGTCATCAATTTCACATTTTAGGTTTTCAATTAAAGAAGCAAGCAAATTACGTTCTTGAGCAAGTTCATCAGTATCATCATGGTCATCCTGTTCTATATCATAACACATATCAGGATATGGTTCATTGACAAATTCAGGTTGCTCAGGATATTTTCGGTCATCATCAAACACGTTATAGTTATCATCATCATTTTGTACCTTTTGTAATGGCTCAACATCAAAGATGGGTCCAGAAATGTCAGTAATATCTGGAGTAACTTCTTGAATCTGTGCCATGTACATATAATGTGCTTCTAATTCCTGATCGTTAGACTCATCATCAATGTCATCCTTCCAATCAGCTTGCTCTGCATTCAACTAATCTCCAGCTTCCTCTTGCTTACACAATAGCATCTTTTCCTTGTGATAAGCTGCATCCTTTGCTCGTTTCGGTTTCTGACATTCCCTTGATACATGCCCATATTCCTTGCAATTATAACACTGAATCCCAGACTTTTGCACTACCTGAGTACCTACATTCTCCCTAGCCCCAGCAACATTAACTACCTTTTGATTTTCATACCTAGTTACTCTGTTGATTCTTGGAGAATTATCTTGATTAGCTCTACTGGTGTTTGATGAAGTTCGAAGGTTGTTGTTTGTAGGTTTATAGATTTTCTTGAACGAGAGAGAAATTAAAGCCATGAGTTTGTCAATCTCTGTTTCCTTTGACATTTCATCATCTTCAGTAACCGTGGCAGGTTCTTGATCATAAATAGGAGCAGAAGAGTTGACAATTGTTTTCCTCTGTTTTTGGTATCTTGTTGTGATCTGGTTGAGGAATATTGAGTGTTGTGATTAAGATGGTTTTGAGGATGGTAAGCTGGTTATTGTTGAGCAACAAGTGCAAGTGGATTAGCAGTACGTGCTAGTCTTTTAGCTCTTATCTCGTTGACTTCATTATGATGTTGCTTCAGGATGTCATAAAGTTTGTGATAGGAGATAGTCTTAAGCTTTTGACTCTGCTTAACAAGTGTCACAAACCTTTGCCATTCTGGTTGTATTGCAGTAAGAACTGAACATTCACTTGATGATTTGTAACATCACACTAATTCCTGACTAGCTCATTCATCATCTTATAGAACCTTGAGTAATACGATTCAAGTGATTCACCATCCCGTGATGTGAATTTTCCAAATTCCCGATATAAATTGGTTTCAAGATCTTAAACATTGATTGATTCACCTTGTTTCAACCTTTCAATTGCTTTTCACATTTTACATGCATTAGGACAAGCATCAACTATGGAGTAGATATCGTTATCTATCTCTGTTAGAATTATCTGAGCGGCTTCAGCTTCAGCATTCAGTTGATCCCGTATGTCTTGTGAAACATTCTTATAGTTCTCCATGTACCCTTCTGTAGTTGTTTTAGAACTACCTTCAGCAACTGGAACAGTCTTCTCAGTCCATTTGAACTTGTATGGTGGATTCTAGAGACCATAGTGGATGAGTTCATTGTTAGGTTTGGTGTCGATGTATCTCTTGATTCTGGATTTCCACTGAACATAATTACCCGGTGCTAATATTGGTGGACGATCTTTGCCACCTGCTTCCATGATAGCATTATGAAGAGCATTGGATGTTTGAGTTTGGATATTGGTATTTGACATTTTGATGAAGTTGTAAATGGATATCAGATCTTAAGTGTTATGAAGTGTTGATTGGATTGTGGTTTTAAATGAATTCAATTAACTTCTACAGGATTTTACAACTCTATGATTAAAACCGAGAAGAGAAAGAATTACTTGTCGGGATTTAACAAAATCAATAGAAAAACCGTAAAAGTAGAATTGATTTGAAGTTGAGGTTTGATGTTTGATTAATTAATTAACGTTTTAAGTCCAGAGTTTACGGTTAATTAAATTCCAAAGTCCAAAGTCTAATAAATCAATGTTTGAAAAATTCAAAGTTTTCAAACAGTTGGTAAACCGCTGGCAGTGAACACCAAATCGCTTCAATAATAAAGTTCAAACCGCTGGCTTTTTATGATTCAAACCGCTGGACAATTAACCCAAACCGCTAGTAACATTATTACTCAAACTGCTGTCTAAATTATGCAAACCGCTGTCAAATGTATGACCAAATCGCTGTCTATTTTTCTTTCAAACCGCTACCAAAAGAAATAGACCAAACCGCTGGCATATGAGAATCCGGCTAAACCGCTGCCTAATTAGAAATATCAAACCGCTGCTTGGGAACTTTATCAAACCGCTGCTATTAAAAAAAATCACCAAACCGCTACGTAGCTTGAATTTTGGCAGAGTAACGTTTATATTAGACCAAGGAAATCTTCAAACCGCTACATGTTAAACAAACCGCTACTTGACATAAAAAAAACAAACCGCCACCAAGTTTGACAAACCGCCACCTAATTTAATATACCAAACCGCCAAAAATTTTGTTTGGGACCACTACCTCAAACCGCCACTTGTACCATTTTTGTTTTCTAGTTCAAAATTGGCACACAAACAAAAAACGGGTACAATGGTTTTCTTTTAACTTCTTCTACAAACAAAAATAACTAAAAAATTAATATTTCTTTTGATCTAATCCTAGCCAAACCGCCACATAGAATAATGAACTTAAAATAATCACTCTTACATAGAATAAGCCACAAAAATTATAAGAATTAGCTACGAAATAAGCTAGTTGAATCTACTAACTATTAGCTAAACTAATAGAATATTTCTAAAACAAAATCGTAGCATAACCAAATATTCTAAGGACTAATTAAGCTAGAAATGCGTGAGCTTGTAGAAGGAATAAGCCACAAACGAAGCTTATTATATGTAGAGAGTAGGAGCTTGAAACTTGTATGCCAAATAAGCTTAAAGAAAAAGCAAACCATGAGCTTATCTTGTAAAATAAGCCGCACTTTGAGTAAAATCCCACAAAATCAAACACTAAACACCCCTTGGCGATTGATACCACATGTTTTCCCACTAGTAATCCATACACAACATAAATACCAAATAAGCACAATAAGTCGAAAATAATAAGAAGAAAAGAGAGAAAGGAAATGGTATAATATTAGATTAAGAGAGACAGAGTTTGGTGGATCTTTTACACATGTGAAAAACACACACACAAATGACCAACACCCTCTCCATGTATGGAGAGGGTTCCTTTTATACCCTTAGCCTTCTAGTTGGCACATGGGCTTACAAAATGGGCCAGGCTTGGCTTAACTTAGGCTTTGAACCCGAAACACGGACAACATTAGGTTACAATCCAAGCCCGTTAATACCCGTCTAGCCTATTACATTACAAGACCTAATTTGACTTAATAAGATCGTTAACATTCTAGTTTGACTTATAATAATTAAGGCTAACAATGTCCCTCCTCATGAGACCAGGCAACAGACCATCACTGTCCTCTCGAAGGAAAGGGGAAGTAGACGACTCACCTACCTCATGGATACTAGCAGGAACAGTCTCATCCTCGGACTCAATCATGTCCTCAACCTCATTCGCATCCTCGGGTTCTAAATCAGAAGCAGGCGGTGAAGGGTTAAAAGGATCCACCTCTTCATAAGGATATGTCAACTCTGGCTCATTCTTATCTTCCTCGATGTCAACTTCCATATCATCTTCGTCTTCTTAAGGTTCTTCTTCTTCCTCAAATTCTTCCTCTTTTGGGTCCTCATCTTCATCCTCTAAGACAGGCTTGGGAACAACAGGAACATCATCATGTTGATTCGGCTCAACAACGAGTACATAATCCACATGATCAGGAGGAATTAAGTTTACCATGATAATCTATAAATATCGTATAATACTTATTCAATAGCGTATCACAACTTATTCTTATTGGAACACTATTATCCAAAATAACAGTTCGCATAAAAGTGCAACAAACAAAAATTCACAATTCCTGACATTCTCGTTTCGTATATCCCAAATATACTCCAAACATATATAATAATAGTTATCATATAATTACATGACATTCTATGCATACAACACATGCGTAAATGTACCAATACGTAACAATTTATGCATCCAACACATGCATAAATATACCTTTACATAACCATTTATACATACAACACATGTATAAATATACCTTTTCTTTCTATATGTAACCAATGACAACTAGGAGTCTTGGCGTGCGTGTAGAAGCGTTATAGTTTAGGTTTTCAAAAAGACTCGACCTAGTTCTCTATAACCTTAGGCTCTTGATACCACTTTATAACACCTCAAACCAAACAACTTTGGATTGCGCAGCGGAAATAGCAATTGGGTGTTACTAAATAGCACCATTCACTAAGATAATAGAAAACGACCTAAATGAGACGTTTAACAAACATGTGTTCCATTATTATCAGAGATAAACGCGTTCAGGTCCCCACAGGATCGCAACCGCAACCATTACAACATTTCAAAAACTATTGTTTCAAATTAAAGACATTGTTTTAAAACACATTAAAAAATTGTTTTAGAAAGACAAGGAACACACAAGTAGTCTTTCTCCAAAATCATCACACGCACGACACCTCTACGCCATTATTGCCTTCATCCTTAGTTACCTGGGATAAAACATGTTTAAAACGTCAACAACAATGTTGAGTGAAATTCATAGAGTTTAAAATAATCCATAAGAATAATCTTTGAACACATAATTAGTTCTCGGGAAAACAATGCAACGAATTCAATGTATAACAATCTCTTTTATTTCACGCATTGAGCTTATGACACCGAACGTTAACAATACATATGCCATTTCATATGTCAATTTGCCCCAAAACAAGATATTATTGTCATATATCTACTACTTCTAAATAGAGAACGTCCGTTTGATAGGGTGTTCACAAGGATTCATACCCCGGACGGGGTTGTCATCCCAATAGATCTATTTAATGCATTAGCGTTCACCTCGCAAGGCAATTAATGGTTTATGAAATAAGGGAATTCGACAATAGCTACTCATGCGGAAACAATTTCATAATCGGGTCCAGCATACCATAAATTCATATGTGTTCGATTTTATAAAACAAACATGTATCCCCCTAGCGGGTTTATAAAACAATCAAAAGACTTAAATGCGAGGCTATGAACTCACCTTAAGCAAAAGATCCAATTCAATCAAATCAACAAGCGCAAATAGCTTTACGTCTTAACCGCGACCTATATAATACATATATAGCGGTACATGACTAAAAGTATAATAACTCATATAATGCATACTTTCATCTATATATATATATAACTATTAAGTATATACAATCATATACTACAATCTCCAAGTGCGACGCAAAACATTTCTCTTTGACGCACTAACAATATCACAACATTTTTCCATAAAGTTTCTATTTTTAGAAAGTTACCGAAAGTAAGGATAATATAATTCGAACTTCATATTTCGTTATTAATTAACTAACATTACTCCATTGATCATTACAAATCATATTCAAAAGTATACGCAAGTTTGACTTTCAAAAGTCAAACTTCGTAGTTGACTTTTACACCAAAAATAACCAAACTTGACTTGGCCGTAAAACGTTCATTATTGAGAGTTACGTGACGATCCACCTAGCGAAACGTAGCTAAAGGCGAACACTATCACTTTTCATTATCAAAAATAACTTTTAAAAATTTCTCGACTCGCTACGAGAAAGTCAAACTTTCTGGTCAAACTTGGTCAACCCAAAACCTATTAAAACGACATTTTTGACATAATCCGACTATCAAAATATGCTTAACTATCCTAGTTAAGCATACCAAAATCATCAAACTTTGCTCAATAACCAAATACACTTTCAATAATTTCCGCACTTTAATCTTATAGCAATAACCATAATATACGCAATATAATCAAATTAACCACACTAGAAATATAACTAGTATACTCACAATGCTATAACAAAAACCATATATGGTTTCCCCCTTGGCTCTTTGAAATCGGACGAAACCTAAAAAACCTAAACACAACCTTTTTTAATCAAACCAATTGCTAATAACGACAATCTAGCAATTATAAACACCCTCATCTAACTTCTTCAAAACTTATTGCATGTAGGATTTTAATAGTGGGATTTGTAGGCCTTGATACAAGGATTCATAATATGGAAACGGATTTTAATGCATGTTGGAAATTAACCGGAAATGGGGTGGGTTTAGGTGGCCGATCGTGGAGTAGGGAGGAGAGGAGGAAGAAAGTGAAATTTTTGTAAAGTGTTACAATGTGTGTGTGTTGTGTTATTTATAGAAAAAAACTTTGACACTTTGGCAATTTTAGTCTTTCCTTCTTATTACTCCTTCAAATTTAGTACAATGTGTTTACTTCGTTAATAAAATCGGCCAAAGACTCGGGTCACACCACATTAGTAAATATTTTAAATCCGTCCTACTAATTTTCTTTAAAACGTTTAATGAAAACGTTAAACCACGTAAAACGCGACCTTTAAACACGTTTTTTACAAAAACTTAGGGAAACACCGTAAAATACAAAAATAACATAATCACGCTCTCGGAGCGACAACATAAATTTTTCTGACTTTCTTAGACGTTAAAAACAAATAGAAACTCAATCACGGCTTAAAATTACCCAATAAAATGGAAATTTTCACCAAACCTTATATAGCATAAACGACTATAATCAATTAGGTAGAAAAAATAATTATCATAGCTCGGGATAAACGTTGACATGAAACTCGGGTTGTTACATTCATCTACCAAAAAATCATCTTCATTATCATCATCATCATCTGTACCTGCATCTTCACTAGAATGAACATCATATTGAGTATCATATGCAATATCTATCGCCTTATCATCATAGAAGAAATGTCCATCACTAGAAGCTGATTCATCTTCCTGACCATTGCCCTGTTCAGCATCTTCCGCATAACTCACATAATCTTCAACTATAACATCTTCCACAATGGGTTTCTGAGTTCGAACCTTATTAACAATGGGTTCCTGAGTTCTAACCTCTTCCATAACGGGTTCCTGAGTTATACCAACATCTGGTTTCTCAAACACATGAAGCTTAGATTGTGTTTCAATTTGGGAAACATTTAGGTCCACAGGTTTATTTAAGTTCAAGTCCAAGTCATCAACTCCAAAAGACTCATCATGACATAACCCAAAACTTTCTACACCACTCCCCGCAACATCACTAAATCCTGCTTCTCCATCTAATTCGTTTTCCTCAAATGATAGTTGCCTCATCACATCTTCTATAACCTTACTAGCAATTGCTTGTTGTGAGACAAAACTCAGGTTTATGTCACTAAACTATGACTGTATTGTTGGGAGAACATAGTCTTGTGTGTCAACTCCTTTGTACACCACTCAACCAGTGTATATGTGAAGACAACTCATAAGTAGGAAGTGGTTAACATACAATGAGCATACACCTAGGTGTAATCAGACTCCGCAAACAGATCCTTGAAAGGAGACCTAGAATCATGTGAGGCAAAGACCAGCATGACAATCTCACAAACATGCCCTTAGTGGTTCACTTTAAAATCATATGTCAACAACAACATTTTTTATGATCTATGTTTAATTGCTGCAATGCAACCAGGCTCATCAGTAATATCTTCTATTGTTGCCCTAAACCGTGGTGGTGGTTGATAAGTGTAAAATACACATATCTGTTTATACCAAAAATGACCCTAAATGACCCCAAAACATACTAAAATTGGCAAAGATATGCTTGTTTTTGTGTTTTGTGTGTGTAGGTACGGATAAGACAAAAATCACAAGATAACCGTCAAAAACGGGCAAACACGGATACAAGAACGGAAGAGTGTGCAAGAGCCGAAAGCCAAAGTTAGAAAAGTCAACCCTCAGTCAACTCTTAGTCAACTCAGTCAAACCATAAAAGGACAAAAATCCAAAGTTACAAATCTAATCCCTCAAGTTTCCAAAGTTACACAAATGGTCCTTGAACTTCAAAATGGGCTTTAATCCCTTAAAAACCTTACCCGGATACATAACAAAAGTCCAAGCCCAATCATACTATTACCTGGCCTAATACCCTAGCCCATTTCCCTTTTAATAAATTCCAAGGGCCTTTATTGCCAAATTTGAAAGTTATTTTAACACTACACTTTTATGAAATAACTACAAGGACCGAAGCTGCAATAAACCCAAACTCATACCCCTTTCACCCTCAGTCAAATTTTGGGCGCGAAAAAACGTTTTAACTGTTCATTCGTCACGCCCATTTCACCATAGGTCAAAATCAAAGGGGAAATCTTAATTGAAGGGTGATTTAGACAATTCAAGGGATGACCAACAAGATGGCAAGGACAAGTTAGTCAAATCAAGCACCCTCATTGGCTCACTAATGCCACGTGAACTCAAAGAAGCACAAGAGATGATGATTTTTACATTGGAATTACTCACACAAGTAACACAAGCTGTCACATCAAAGGATTGCCAGCTTGGCAATCCGTGTGACTAGCAAATGATCCAACGACTCAAATTCATCCTCCAATGATTGATGGAATGTACGGATGTGATTGATGGGAGCGTGGGTAGCAAGGCAAGGCCTAGAAGGATCTATGAGAGGCTATAAATAGGCTCACTTCTCACACATACATGTGGAATCTTCTTTTCCCGTTTTTAGAGTAGTAGTAGAATTGAGCTTAGTTTTTGTTAAATGTAATTTTCCTTTTAAAAGTAATTAAATCATGAATCAAGTTTTTTTTTAATGAAATCTAGTTTTACTCCTTATAATACTTGTGTCATAAGCTCTTTTAAATTTCACTCATAAGCTTCTCTTGTCTGTCTCAATTGTTAAGCCTATTGTTTAATAAGATCATTTATGCCCTTGAATATAAGCTTTACTAGGCTATAGGACTTGGTAATTGCAGCTATAATCTGTCCTTTTTCTATACTTAAGTATTATAAAATAGTTTAAAACCTTATTATTTTGGACCTAAATAGCTTGGAAGGGGGGGGATTCACTCATGGATGGATCCCAAGGAATACTTTTATTTATTAGTATTTTAAGGGCCCTATAATCCCTTATTGATAAAGCTGATCTATTCACAAGTACGGAATCTACACATCGAGGTATGCTCACTTGATTGGGTTTTCAACATAAGCTTGAGCTGTAGATATAGCTTAAAGAGCCTAAAAGCTTCGGTTGGAGGGAAGCATTCTGTAGTCTTTCTGTTTACTTTTTTTCATTTAAGTTTTAGCTTAAATAATGCTTATTAGTGTAAACTGTTATTTGCCTTTAATCTGCACCGCTAATTAGATGCCCTTATTTGTTCTTATTTTGCTATTTAAGTGAGTTTGCTTTTCCTGTTTATTGATTTTATAGTTTTTTAAAACTGCATGCTAGCTTAATTGAACCTTCTTAAAAAACATAAAGATCTAAAAAAAATTAGTGCTAGATCTTAGTTTGTGTAATTTCTAGTGTTATTGGCTTTTGATTTATGTTTAATAAGTTAGTTATAAGCTAAATATTATCTGGTATCAAAGGTTTTTAAGCTAGTATTCATTTTCAAGCTCTTTGCAAATCTATCATAGTAGTTAAGGGGTGTTTGGTTTAGCCTTTCCTAACAATTGTCCATTTTTCTTGTTAGCCCCTCTATTGTTTGAACATTATAAAAAGTCAAAGCACATTAGGAATTTTTTCTTCGTTAAGACATTTCATTACAGTGTTAGCGATTTATAGGGATTTTAGAGGTTGAGATTTCAAAAAGCTATAAAAGTTATGGCTAAGTTGGGATCTGTGCCAGCCACCAGGGTATCATTTACCCCTTTCCCTTTGCTAAGTAAAATCTTTGTTACAAGCCTTTCCATAGGCTTGGAGATTTGGTTTTGCTAAGTGTTTGTGCCCTCTATTTGAGTGTGATAAATGCAGTGAGATGCATTTTTTGTTGTTTATAGATAGGTTGGAGTTATTCTTAGCTAGTTCGTATCATCTATAGCTTTTACTAGTAACCACAAGGTTACCTGCATTTTAGTTTTAACCTTTTGACCATTTGCGTGCTCATCAGTGAGGAACCTCTTGCAGTGGCTTTTTAATACCATTTTTAAGATAGCTTTAAATTTAAATTTAGCTTTTAAAAATTTAGAGGATCATTAGGTTACATATAGTTTATGAGTTAGATCAATCACATGCTTCCTTTAATTTCAGCTCATTTTCTAGATTAATTTTGCTTTTCAAAGTCACAATAAAAGCCAAAAAGCCAAAAATAAGTAGTATATATAACTTTTTCAGTAGGGCTTAATTTAGTTACTTGTTTGAAAAACTGAATAGTAGGGTTTCATTAGGATTCATTAGTTAGCTTACACTTCAAATGCCTTAGCTTCTGATTTGGCTTATTGAGCTCTTTTTGTTTAGCTTAAACTGAATTTTGAGTTCTTTGTGTTTGTGCCTGAGTTTAGCTTTTAGATTTTCAATTTCAGCTAGGTTTAAGTGTTAGTGGTTTAAGTTGCTTTCCATTTCTAGTTAGTAGGCATCATTAGGATCCTAGAACAGCTTTTAGCTTTGCCAATTTGAGCCTTAATTTGAGCATTGTTGCTAACTGTTTTAGTTGAAATAAGCCCAATAAGTGAGCTTTTTAAAATACTCCAATTTCTGTGGACGATTTTTCAAAAGCTCTTAGAGAGTCTTAACTTGGTGTTCAGTCACTAAAGTATGTTTTTATAAAGATGCTTACATATATGTTTTATTTTTTTTCTCTTTATGTTCTTATATTTTGGTTTTTGACCAAAAAAAGTGATAAATGAAAAAGTAAATTAGCTAAAAGGTGCTTAGTTCCCTTCGAATCCCATGGACATCAAGCTCTAGACACACACGTTTTCCATCCTCGCCCTCTAGTGGGACTTGTTGTCGCACTTCCCTGCTTGTTATATACTGGTGTTTTCACGTTTTCTGTGCTGTTTCTTGATAATTTTTGCAGTTAGCGTTAGTAGGCGGGGGGGTCTCAGCACAGGTGGGGTGTTGAGAGAGGGAGAAGGGGTGGGTGGGTGGGCTGAGGGTGGGCTGCGGTGGCGGGGCAGTTCTGGGAGGATTTTAGGGGGATGGTGGAATGTGCTGCCGTTCAACCTTGCGGTTTATTTTCTAGGATTTTTCGATAAGTTTTAATTTTAGAAAATTCAGAAATAATTGAATATTTGTTTCAGATAGGTACATTTTTTTGTGTGGGTGGGGGTGTTTTTTGGTAGGGGTGGGGAGTCTGTTGTTTTTTGTGGGGGTTCTAACGGGGTGTGGGGTATGGGGCTGGGGAGTATGCGGGGTGGGCGGATGGGGTTTATGTGGTGGGGGGTTGGGGTTTTTGTGGTGTTTTTGTGGGGGGGGGTTTGGGGCGTGGCCTGTTTATGGGTGTAGGAGAGATTGGGGCTTTTTGTCTGGGGAACGGTGGGGGTGGTCGGAGTGGGGAGTGGGGAGTGGTGGGTTGGTGATGGTTTGGTGGGGGGGTTGGATGTTGTTTGGCTTTTTGTTCCATAATGGGTTCTTGAGTTCTACCAACATCTGGTTTCTTAAACACATGAAGCTTAGATTGTGTTTTAATTTGGGAAACATTTAGGTCCACATGTTCATTTAAGTTCAAGTTTAAGTCATCAACTCCAAAAGACCCTGTAACATCACTAAATCCTGCCTCTCCATCCAATTTAGTTTCCTCAAATGATAGTTGCCTCATCACATCTTCTATAACCTTACTAGCAATTGCTTGTTGTGAGACAAAACTCAGGTTTATGTCACTAAACTATGACTGTATTGTTGGGAGAACATAGTCTTGTGTGTCAACTCCTTGTACACCACTCAACTGTGTATATGTGAAGACAGACTCATCAGTAGGAGTGGTTAACATACAATGAGGCATACACCTAGGTGTAACAGACTCGCAAACAGAATCCTTGAAAGGAGTACTAGAATCATGTTGAGGCAAAGACCTAGGCATGACAAACTCACAAACAGGTCCCTTAGTTAGTTTACTAAAATTAGGCCATGTCAACAACAACATTTTTTATGATCTATGTTTAATTGCTGCAATGCTACCAGGCTCATCAGTAATATCTTCTATTGTTGCCCTAACCTGTGGTGGTGGCCTATGGTAAGAGTCTACAGTCTTAACACCATGTTCTATATAGACATCAATCAACTTAAAACTTCTAACAAGGGTAGCCAGGCAATGGACATACTCCTCACATGCCAAAGCATACAACCCTTCATCTAGACTAGTTAGTGGTCTAAGATAATTATAAAACATGGGCTCAGATTCACCTGTATAACCTAATTAACATAAGCCGATTCAAGATCTTCAATTAGTCGCTTGGTGGTGCCCGTCAACTTTCTTCTATAGAGCTTCCATCCCGTTTGGTCCTCTAACACCATTGCATGCAGGGTTTGAACACAGAAAAATAATGTAGGTCTGTGTAACACCCCCAAAATATGTGGTAGCAGAAAGGTAACAGGGGGCGTTACTTCATAATACAACAACACAAGATATAGGTAAACGACCTCTAAACGAGTCATTTAAAAGATAACCTCGTTGTTTTATTTTAATAAATAAGTTCAAAACAAGTTGTCCTAAGTTTGCATCAAATGAAATTCATAATTTAAAAGTACAACGAGGAAAGTAGTGTATGAAAATTCTATGAAAATGTAGTCTTGTATAAATGAAGACCCAATGCACTCCAAATACTTCATAATGGGTTAAGTACCTGTAAAATACATGCTTAAAACTGTCAACATAAAGTTGGTGAGTTTATAGATTTAAGTAAATAATTATTGTGGACCGCAAGGTTTAAATTGTAAAACATGTAACACATATAGTGCCAATTAAGATTGTAATTTGATTGCACTAAGCTCATGACACCGAAACGAAAACATTGTATAAACATAACCTTTTCCCATTAGAAGGGTCCAACCCGAGACCCTCCAGACTTTGATATGGTATACACCCGTTGGCCTTGTAGGGGACCAAACCTGGATGGGGATCTCAACCCAATAGATCTATTTATAACACACGCACTTACAAAAGGTTATTAACGGTTCATGATGATGGGCGTTCTGGGTTGTCGGTACTTAGGCGCATCAATAATCATTGTAAAAATTGTAAAGTATTGTACTTGTGTCCTATTGTAAAAACAAGAAATATATCTCACCCCGAGATTTGTAAAGTAATTGTAAAACAAGTTAAAGCGGGGCTATAAACTCACCATAAGTAAAGGTATTGATTTTGAGAAAATCAACAAGTGAAAACGTCACAACAAGTCCGACACGCAACCTATTTAATTATAGGTCTATTTAGAATAATGCAAGCGAAATATAATGATGCACTATATTTTATAACGTTAAATCACCACCTAATAGTTTGTGTTTTAGTTTTATAAGTCAAAATAATGTTTACGTCAAGTTCATCACTTTAATATATAAGTATACACATTTTTAGTATTTTCATATAGTCAATTTAATTATAGTCTAAATAGTTTGTAAAATAATACTTATAAATTTTTCGACGTGTATAATTATTATATAAGCGTTACTATAATATTTTGTAAGGTTTTTATAGCTCAAACGGGCCCAAAAACACCCGAAAACCCCAAATCAAAATCCTAACAGCAACTATTACTTCATAAAAATGTGCGCAGGAAACTTATTACATTTTTAGAAAAATAGTTCAAATTTAACAAAGTGTAACCCCTTCGTTAATAACATTCATGACTCGAAAAAAGTTTCTTATTTTATGGAAAAATCATTTCGGACAAGTTTTCTTTTATACACTTTACCTGATTTCGAACCCAAAAGTGGTCAAAACCTCGATTTAAAAACTGGACAGAATGTCCGAAAACATTTACAAAAGCTGTCAAAAGTATTTATGTTTCGCCAAACTTTAAAAGGTCATAACTTCTACGTTTTAAGTCCGATTTTTACATTCTTTATATCTACGAAAAGTTATTTAAGTGTACTATCATATTTTTAAGTCCTTGGCTTGCCAAAACCAAGTTTTCTGTCCGAAAACAGTAAGAGTAATTCGGGAGAATTTGTATACATTTTCTATCCTACTAATCCAACTTCATTCACAACAACAAAAACCATTCTAACATAATCCCTTCATGTATTTTTACAATTATCCACTACAACAACAAATCCAATCTATCTTAATCTCATCCAACACTTCAACAATATTAACTAAAAATTAAAGAACATGAAAGAAAACAACTACTTAACAAATCTAATTTATAATCTACCAAATTAAACAACAAGTCTAATATTTTAACAAGTAACTTATGAGATGTCAAAAATAAATATTTTTAAGTGTATGAACATGTATATAATTTATTTAACACTTTCTTGTAAGTATATAATTATAAGACTTTTACTTGTTTTCTTTGTTAATCTTTAAAAAGAACAACTAGTTGGTGATATAACATAATATATAAGATGTTTATAACAAAATATAGGAAATGAAAGTATGGGGAAGATTATGAAACTTTGAAGATGAAGTACGGCAAGATTGGCTAGCTTAACACCTAAATCAAACCCTAAATTATGTTTGATTACTACTAAACCCTTTAGAACTTCCTTAAAATATACTTGTAATTATCAAAAACTCAAATCTTCTTGGTTTTCTATTGTTAGCCGTGAGTTGGAGCTAGAGAAAGAGATGGTATTTTGTTTTTGCTAAGTGAATTATGAGGGAAGTATGCGAGCTCTTAAATAATTAAACAAAGTATGAAATTTAGTAATTGTTTATTCTTATGGAACAAAACATGAATTGACCTTAGGAGACATGTTGGTGGCGTTGGAAAGGGAGGAAGAAAAGAGAAGAGTGTGTTGCTTGCTAACTTGGTAATATCCCTAAGGTAATGTTTTTTATGCAGGGTTAACCTAAAGATAATCAAAATGGTATTATAATGTGTATTATGGTAGTGGGGGATGACACTATTGTTTTTGGGGGAGGGAATTATTTAAATTTGAGTATTATGTATAAGTGTATGTATTTTGTTAAGTATGAAAGGGTGGTATGGTTTACATGCATGCATAAAGGTTCATAATGCAAAACGTAAGCGTTTTACATAAAAGTTGCAAAATAAATATGAAAACTCTTAAGTTATCTTCGTAATAATTATACAACACATAATTTATGTAAACTTATATTTATTTAATTCCGGTTTACGTTAAATGTTGATTTTCACTTTACGCAATTTAACTTAACGGTTAAATTAAAAGTAAACACGTAAAGGTTTAAATTAAATAGTTTTAAGTTTATTGACGTAAAATGACCTAAAAAATACGAATTGTCACAGTCTCGCCGTGTTAAAACAATTTCATCCCTAAATTCAGTTTGAGTGACTTCTGGAGTGGTGTTGACGAAGAGGTGTGGGTACTTGTTGCGGAATACTTATCTTAATCCTCCAAAAACGTGGTAACCAACTTTATTTTCTTAATACTGAGAGTATCATTGGGACGAGTTTCAACTCCTTGTTTATGACTAAAGTTCGACTCTTAGTGGCTTTCTTCGTTCCTTTTGGATTAAAGTATCAGTTACAATATTTGCCCTTCCAGGGTGATAACGAATATATATCCATGATGGCGTCCCAACTATTAAGTCTTACGGTATTACGTCGACGTTGAATGGGTGATTTAGTAAGTTCCTTGATGGCGGTTAAACTCGTTGGCGGATTGTCCTAGGATGACTAGTGATGCGTCTTGACTTTTCGTCTTAGGATTTGGCGTAAGATGATGTCGAGTCTATGCAGTAAGGTGGTGTAAAGGTCTATTTAGTTTTTGGTATTTACTAATACAAATGCCCATAACATGCAAAACTTACGAATAGGTACACAAAATTTTGCTTTTTGAAGATATAAGTTGAAAATTGATTTTTAACAAAAACTTTAAGGCGAATACTCCGAGCATAACATGGTCCTTCTTGAATTAGACATAGGTGATTAGGCTATGTATAATTGAGGACTAATGGCAATGCTCATTTTCGTCAAACTAATGTTATGTATGTAGTAGTATCAAAATAGTTTTATAGTGTGACAAAATAATTCACAAGATGAAATCAAGGTATTTTATAGGATGACAACGAAATGGTTTGTAAGAAGACCGTAAGATGGTTTATAAGACAATAGCCAAATAGTTCATGGGGTGATAGTAAAATAATTTATGTGATGATAATAAAATAGTTTATAAGGAAGTATTAAAATGGTTTATGAGATGATAGTAACATAGTTTTTAAGCCGATGGAAAAATAGTTTATAACATGATAGGAAAATAGTTAATAAGGTGATAGAAAAATAGTTTATAAGATGGTAGCAAAAGATTTGTAAAATGGTTATGAAAATGTTTATAAGATGATGATAATTCTAATGAGTAGTTTGCATAAATAAATAACGAAATAAAATGTAACAGACCGAATTGTCATAACATATAATTTGATAGGGATTTTAAAAAATCCATACGGTACAACGAACTTAAAGGAAAGTACAAAGTAAATCTCTTTAGAGAATAGGGTCTAAGAAGGTTTCGACTTAGGTTTTATAGGCAAGACGGGAAGGATCTTTCTTTAAGAATTAGTATAATTAGTAACGACGTTAAGGTCTTGATCGGCTTCTCCTTCTCCCAAAGCATACACCATTCCACGTGCTTCACTACTTCCATCTTGGTTTCTACAGTTCTGATTCTTTAACACCGGGCATTCACTACGATAGTGCCCTTGTTTCCACATTCAAAGCAAGTAAGGGTTCTTTGATTTGCCACCGGAGCCCCCTGATTTGTTGCGGCAGCTAGGCTCCTAAAATCCTTGGTTTGATGACCAATCCTCTTGCAATTTCTACACTTTGCAGTGCACGATCCAGTATGGTGATATTTGCATTTATTGCACAGAGGTAAGGTTCCAGTATACTCTGTCTTTTCACCAGGCCCAGCAGTGTAAGCCCTTGCTACGTTCTGCCTCTTGTAGGGTGGTTGTTAAACATGGTCGTCCCTTAGATTGTGTCACACCCCCAAAACGAGTCGCAGCGAAAATAGGAATCCGAGGGTGTGACTTCATAAATATCTCAAACACAAGGCAAGGGAACAACCACTATATTGATGTTTTAAAAATAAACACCGTTGCATTGATAAAATAAATTTAGTCTTTACAATAATTCATATGATTCGAATAGTTAAATGCGGAAGCTTAAAGAAGTTTTGAAAATAGACAACGGTATTTAAATGATAGATGAAGTTCTTGAAAGACTGGGCCATGCATGAGACCCCACATTGCACATCAAAGTTATCCACAACTAAGCACCTGAGAAAACATGCTTAAAACGTCGACATAATGTTGGTGAATTTATATGTTTAAGTAAAACGTTAAGAATGGACCACAAGATTTATAAACGTATTAACCACACATACAATAACCGTCAAAAGTAACTACAATTTGCACTAAGCTCATGACACCGAAACTATAATGTACGCATGCAAATTAATACACAAAGTAAAGTATCGAGCCCAAAGGTGGCTAACCAGAAACCACCTAAACTACCGACATGGTATACGTCCGTTTGACCGGTTTGTCGTTCGTGTAAGAATCACCAATACACGGACGAGGATGTCAATCCCAATAGATCTATTTACAACACTCGGGTTTAAACTTGTAACTAACAGTTCATGATAATGGGAAATAGTGGTTTAACGCTACTTAGACAAATTCGTAATCAGGAAAAAGGTAAAATAAGTAGTTGCGTCTAAATATAAAAATCAAGCAATGTTTCTCACCCCAAAAAGTTGTAAAGTATTCGTAAATAAGTAAAATGTGGGGCTATAAACTCACCTTAACAATCGACGAGTGAAAGGTAATCAACGAAAGAAGAATCAAATCACGAGATCCTAACCGCGACCTAATTAAACGACGCGCTTTAGGAGAAGGAAATATATAACGAAATGACGCATAAATCGTTTATAGAAATCAACATCACCCATATGTGTTTGTGTCTTAGTTTAAGTAGTAAAAACGTGTCTTAACAAAGATATAAGGTTTCTAGTTACGTTACGACACTTAAATGAAAAATTACTATTTTTGGAAAGTTTCTATTTTTTAAAAGTTTAGAAATCTTGAACATTAATGTCGTCTAAGAATGTATGTTAATTCCATTATTCCTCTAAACGCACTAAGGAAACTTAAACGTCTAACTTTCACTTTCATCTCGCTAATATATAATTTGTTAAATAAGGACTTACTATTTTTAGTAATCTCTAACGTTTTTGAAATATAGTTTTTAGAGAGTTTCTAACGCGCCTTAACTATATATAAGTGATACACTAACATTCGCTAATGTTTTTAAAGCTCAACAGACTCGAAAACATCCGGAAAGCCATTTTATTATTCTAATCAACACCTAAAATCCATTATATTGTTCCAAAAATGATCCGACTTTAGCATGGTATAATTCCTTCGGTTTAGACTTTCATGACTCGAGAAATGTTTCTTATTTTAGCGAAAAATCATTTCGGATAAGTTTTCTGTTATACACTTTGGCCGACTCGGACCTGAAAGGGGCTCAAACCACGCATTTAAGAATCTTCTCAGAATGCACCCAAAACAGTTTTGCCGAAAAGTGTTCCCAAATTTCATTTGACCACAACTTACTCGTTTTTCGTCCGATTTTGGTGTTCTTTATATCAAAATTTCTGTAACGACATCTACTATCATAATATTATAGTTTTAGTGTCTCAAATCATTTTTAAAGCCCTCTAATCCCACGAACTAAAACTAGTCAGCAAGGTATATTTTTTGAAAATGATTCAAAACTTCACCTCAACATCACAAATTCCATATCTAACATAATCTCCTTCCACTACTTAAACCAACAACAAATCCATACTCATAACTAACCTAATCCCATCTCCATCAACTTTCTAACACACTAATCTGACTAGTTAAACAAGATTAACAACATTTTAAGCATAAAATTACCATTTCATCAAGAATATTTCAAAACCCAACTAGCTTACAACTATGATGAACAAGAAAGAAATAACAAGAACTTAAATAAGAGACTTCAACCCTTGAAAAACCCAAAATAAATAATGAAACCCTAGTTCTTGATTCTTGAAAAACCCTATAATGAATGAAGTTACTCTTGAAAACACACCTTAAAAAACCTTAAATATCAACCCCAAATACTTAAATCAAGAAGGAAATGAAGAAATGTGAAACCCCTTTGGTTGGGTTTTTATGCCGAGATAAACAAGAAGAAGGAGAGAAAAGGTGTTTGAGTTTTTAGTTGCTAGGAAGAAGTGAAACCCTAAAAATGATATCAAAGGGTATTTTTAGGAAGAGTTAGGTTTTTGTGGTCCATGGAACTTGACCTAATCAAATGACTAACACACCCTTGTGTTGTGTTGTGTGGTTCGGCTAGAAGGAAGAAAAAAAGAGCCAAGTAAGCCATTTTGTAGTTCAAGGAATAAATGGTTAAGCTTATGTGCTTAACCAAGCCAATAGTTGTCCAAGACTTGTAAGAAGTCACATGAGGGTGTCTAACATGGGTTGTGTGCATGAGAGTGACACTCTCATGTGTTACTTTCCATGTCTTACAAGCACAAATGACTTGAAATTGCAAAAAAGATGCTCACTTCTTTTATTTTGAATGTAACCGAAATTTATAAAGAGGAAGGGGTTTATAATTTTGAAATTTTTGACAAGATAATAATAATAGTTGATATATTTGAGTTTACATGCAAAGGTGGTGAGTTTTCGGGGTTCCATTGGACATAAAATGCTAAAAACGCAAAACGCAGGCGAAAAACGTAATAATCGAAAACGTAAGTGTACATAACCTATGTAACACTCTAAAATGATTATAAAAATTATAATATGAGTAAATTAAACTTAGTCCGCGGTCAGAACGCATCCGATAAAAATTTTTAGTTTTATGCGGGACAACTTCTCGGTATTAGGTCAAATTAACACGTAACTTATAAAAGTTAAAAAAATGCACGTAAATGGTAAAATAATGATCTGTGAATTTACGGAGTGTGACATACTTTCCCAGTTAAAAGTGATCTTTCCTCAAAGCTCATGTTGTGGTATTCGATGAAGGTGCGGGGTTAGCGAAGAGCTGTGGATACTTCTTTTGAAATTGGTCTTCGCGCTCCCAAGTAAACTCAGGACCTCTTCTTAAATTCCAACGTACTTTCACAATCGGGATACGGCTTTGTTTCAAATGCTTGACCTTTCGGTCCATAATATCAACCGATTCTTCTATGAAGTGAAGCTTGTCGTCGATTTGAATTTAATCTAATGGGATAGCAAGTGTTTCGTCAGATAAACACTTCTTCAGGTTCGAGACATGAAAAGTACTATAAACTCTGCTTAGTTGTTCTAGAAGTTCAAGTCCATAAGCAATAGTTTTGACCTTAGCAAGAATCTTGAAAGGTCCAATATAATGCGGGTTCAGCTTTCCCTGTTTGCCGAAATGTATCGCCCCTTTCCATGGTAAAATTTTTAGCATGACCTTATCTCTAGCTTGAAATTCTAGAGGCTTATGCCTCACGTCAGCATAACTCTTTTGACAATGACGAGCAGCTTGAATTCGACTCTTGATTTGGATGATATTCTTTGTTGTTTCATGCATAATCTCTAGGACAGTGAGTTGGCTATCTCCAACCTGAGCCCAACAGATAGGTGATCGACACTTACGACCATACAATGCCTCAAACGGTGCAGCCTTAATCCTCGTGTGATAACTGTTATTGTAAGAAAATTCCACTGAAGGTAGATGTCTATCCCATCCCTTTCCAAAATCAATCACACATGCACGTAACATATCTTCTAATGTTTGAATGGTCCTTTCACTTTGACCGTCAGTTTGAGGATGATAAGCTGTACTCATATCTAGCTGAGTACTTAGATCTTTTTGAAGCGACTGCCAGAAATGAGATGTGAATCTGCTATCTCGATCAGAGATGATCGAGACTAGCACTCTGTCACATCCCCAAATGGGGCCTGGACAGAATACATGTCCGAGGGCGTGGCGTCATAATATACATCACACAAGATCAAGGTAATGACCACTATATGGACGTTTGTAAAAGTAAACACCATTGCAATTGATAAAAATACTTTAAGTCAGTACATAAATCATATAATAGTAAGAATACAGAAGCTTAAGAAATTGTTTTTAAAAGACAACGGTATTTAATGACAGATAAATGTTCTTGAAAATCCGAGTATGCATGAGACATCACATTGCACTTCAAGAATAGATCCAAGCTAAGCACCTGAGAAAAACATGCTTAAAACGTCAACATAAAGTTAGTGAATTCATATGTTTGAATTGGTAATAAGAATGGATCACAAGTTTGCCAAACGTATGTGACTATTATAACAGATACAATATCACATAGAAAGGTATTTACGTTGCACTAAGCTTATGACACCGAGGCTCAATAGGATTGGTAGCATGCATAATGCCAAATAAAACTTGCCCTAACAGAACAACACCTAACATCCAACATGGTATACGTCCGTCGATCTAGTAAGCGCTACTTACTCGGACGGGGATTATTAGTCCCAATAGATCTATTTACAACACTCGCGCTCACTTAACCAGAACGGGCAGTTAAGA